>ML304174.1:8666-58204 GCA_005239505.1 Nicotiana paniculata
ATTACACATTCTTTAGAAATTTGATACTTTTCTTTGGTTGTTTCCTCAGAATCATCTATGAAATCAAGTAGCAACTCAGAGAGTTTTTCCTTAGATAGGAACTTTACTTTGTTTTTAAGATGAGAGATACTTACCTCTGGTTCTTCATGTGATTCCTTGTCAGATTCTCCAATTGCCATGAGCGCCTGATCTTCAGTCTCCCCATCTTCTGATTCTTCATCTGAACTTTCCCCCCAAGCAGCAACCATAGCCTTTGTTGTGGTTGTCTTGGGTTGAACCTGTTCCTTCCTCCTGTTCCTTCTCTCATATCTTTCCTTTTTCCACTCTACTTCCCACTGAGGACAGTTTTTAATGAGATGGTCAGTCTTACCACATTTATAGCATCCCTCGTTGGTTGGTCTTTCTGGAGCTTTTGCTTTGTTGTAGTTTCCTCCTCTAGAGATGCCTTTCTTCCTCATGAGAAAGTTTCTGAATTCTTTGGTGATCATGACCATCTCATCATCTTCCAGATCTACTCCCTCAGTGACTCTTAGGGCTAGACTCCTCTCCTTCTTTGGACCATCCATCTTCATTGTGTGCCTTCTCAGTTCATACGCAGTGAGGTTTCCAATTAGCTCATCCAATCTGAGGGTTGCCATATTTTTGGATTCTTGGATAGCAGTGATTTTACTTTCCCAAGAAATAGGCAATACCCTTATTAGGATCTTCTCAACCTTGTCCTCTTCAGGAATGATTCTTCCAAGAGACTTTAGTTCATTTGTCAAGGTTGTGAACCTTGTGTACATCTCTTGGATAGTCTCTCCTTCTTTTATAGTGAAGTTTTCATATTGAGAGTATACTAGAGTACCTCTTGACCTTTTTACCTGAGGTGTTCCTTCATGGGCTACTTTCAAGGTGTCCCAAATCTCTTTGGCAGTGGTGCAACTTTGGATTCTGCTGTACTCGTCTAGACCTAGTCCACATACTAGCCATTTTTTGGCCTTTGCATTCTTCTCCCATTTCTTTAGATCCTCAACAGTGCAATCAGCTCTTGTCTTTGGTATAATATACCTTCAACAGTCTTCATCATGGTGGCTAGAGGACCATCAGTGACTATGTCCCAGAGTTCATAGTCTTCTCCAATTAGGTGATCCTTCATCCTATTTTTCCACCATGAGTAGTATTGGACATTGAAGAGTGGTGGCCTTGCAGTTGATTGACCTTCCCAATTTCCAGGTGGTGCACTCACCTTGATCTTCTCCAAGGTGTTATCCCTTCAAGGATAACCCGCTCTGATACCAATTGATGTTTTAGACTTCAATACCACATAAGAGATAGGTTACTTTGTGTGGTACCCAATTTTCGAGTGTTTGTCTCATTAGAAGAACCTGGTTCTTCTTGGTGTTCCAATTACTACAGTTGCGAAATAGTAAGAAGTAGTAAAGTAAAAAAACAAAGATTTTTACGTGGAAATACATCCTCTAAAGCACTTAAAATATTGTCTTTGCAAAGAAAATCTGCATGCTTCCACGCCTCAACAATCATGAACTTTTCATCGTCCGGCATGTCCCCAGCAGGCACTGGAGGCTCTTCATTAATGAATTTATGCATACCAAGTGTGGTAAGCCAGAAGAACACCCTTTGTTTCCATCCTTTGAAGTTGGCTCCAGAAAATTTCCCCAATTTTTCTGCCGGTTGAACAGTCGTCCGGCTCGATGAGGCTATCGTCGTTGTCGCAAGAGTCGGAGAAGAATTTCCGTAATCAATTGCCATTTCTCACTGTCAACAACAGAGGAGTTCAATCAATGGCAAAACCAGAACAATAAACAATACTGTAATAAAAAATAAACAGTATGTATAATAAAGAAAAACCGAAGTTTTTTATATACTATTTCACAGAAAACGATGAAGTTTTTATGTTCTTAAAATCGTTTTCTGAATTTCAAAATTCTGATGAAGTTTTTATATCTTCAAATTAGAATAGTAAAATTCAGACGGAGTAGAAAACACAAAGGTTTTTAATTTCCACAAATAGAATACAGAATACAATAAAAAATTTAATCTTCTTAAGATTTTTATTAATATGTATTGCTGTAAAGTAAAACAATAATAATTTCTAAAAAATACAGAAACATTAAGAAACCTCACTAGCGCGGACGCGCTAGTGGAATATACCAGGGACAGTAAGAAACCTGACTAGCGCGACCACTAGCGCGTGCTGAGCGCGGGCGCCCTAGTCCAGGCGTCCTTAGTTTTTTCTATGAAAAATAATATAAGAATAAACCGAGCCTACTGAATACACAATGTGTCCTTAAGGAAATTATTCCCCTCAAGTACCCGAGGTGTTGGAATATATCTTTCTAGGATAGAACGATTTAACTCACCAGCGTATTATTACCAAAAACTCCGGGGAACAGTGAACCACTCGAAGGCTATAAAACACACAGGAATATTTTGTGTAGAAGAAGAAGAAGAAGATCAGAAAATTTAGTAAGTAAAAATTCTGGGATTCAAGGTATATAATTGTACTGTTTCAGAAAAGGTTTTTCAACCTATCAGAACAGCCATAGTTGTTGGAACAAGTGTGAATCCTTTCAGAACAGCCATAGCTGTTTTGAACAGGTATGGATATTGCGGGAAATTTAAAAACATATTTAAAATTATCCGGGTAAGCAAACGGCTCGGACGGGACCGGGTCGCAGGTCATTTCGAATTTGAAACTTTTCCATTAATTAATTAAAAAATTTGAAAAGAATTTTATCCAAAAAGATTAGTCAATCAATCGATCTTTGACCAAATCCAAATCTGAATCCGAATTCGAATCTGAAGCCGAATCCGAGCCGAGCGACGACGAAGACAACTCGAGGCTTGCCTTATTCTCAACTCTTTAAGAGATAGAATAATACCTTATATATATATTCACAGAGATTTTCTTTCCTTCTTCCAATGAGGGACAAAGTGCACTAATTCAAAATTTCACTTCCCTCAATTTCTTTTCCCACCATTTTCCATCACTCTCTTTAAGATACTCAAAGCTTAAAATTAAGCTAGACTAATCTTAAAATTAAGATACACTAAGCTTAAAGACCAACAATCCCCCACATGAATGGGGAATGGCTATAAAATAAAGGAATGCACGGACGTGTGTGTGTTTTACATGCAAGAATTAATTGCATCTGGATAAGTAGGTTTCCTTTTGAACTTTCCGTAGTGAACTTATATCGAATATACTCGGTCAATCGGTAGATTTGATATCTTTGAACCGTCGAGCTTTGTTATATACCTAGACAACATAAGTCACACAATCAATCCTTAACCATCTATGGTTCTCACGGTTGTGTTCGTTTCAGCCATGAACACCGCTTGGTTTCATGAGTGATTAGAGAATGCACCTTTACTTTCATTCCCCTTGAAGAGGCTTACACTTCACACTCACATAGGTGATTCCTAAAAGTGAAATCCTAAAGACACACTATCTGGTCATATCCTGCCAGACTTAGCGAATCATTAAAAAGCTTTAAACTTTATTGACTCATCAAAAAGCCTTAATGCTTTACCTTTATTTCTGAATATTGTCTTCATCACGAGAATGGGTTTAGTTATTTGACAATGTTGAACCGTCATTCATAAATTTGTTTGATCTCTTTGAACATAACTCTTGGAATCTCCAGTCTGCTAGGTAGAGTTACTGCTATGATGACTTGTCCTAGGACTTAACCCCATTCCCTTTGATGATCTTTCAACTGCCTCTCTAGATAAGCCTTTTGTAAGTGGATCCGACACGTTATCTCTTGACTTTACGTAGTCAATTGTGATAACACCACTAGAGAGTAGTTGTCTAACGGTATTATGTCTCCGTCGTATATGACGAGATTTTCCGTTATACATAACGCTCCCTGCCCTGCCTATTGCCGCTTGACTATCACAATGTATACAAATAGGTGCCAAAGGTTTGGGACAAAATGGAATATCTTTCAAGAAATTCCGAATCCATTCAGCTTCTTCACCGGCCTTATCTAAAGCTATGAATTCAGATTCCATTGTAGAACGGGTGATGCACGTTTGTTTGGATGATTTCCAAGACACTGCTCCACCCCCGATTGTGAAAACATATCCACTCGTGGATTTAACTTCAGATGATCCGGTGATCCAATTTGCATCATTATATCCCTCGATCACAGAGGAGTATTTGTTATAATGCAAAGAATAGTTTTCGGTATGTTTCAGATACCCCTAAACCCGTTTCATTTCCATCCAATGTATGTGTTTGGGATTACTTATAAATCGACTCAGTTTGTAAATAACACATGTTATATCTGGTCGCGTACAATTCATGATATACATCAAACTTCCCAATACTCTAGCATAGTCCAGTTGTGAGTCATTTTTACTCATTCTTTTGAAGTGCATAACTCACGTCAATTGGAGTCTTGGCAATTTTGAAATCCAAATACTTGAACTTTGTGCAGTTTTGTGAATTCTGATTCTTAAGACCACATCAGCAACTCCTAAGTCTTTCATGTCAAATTTCCTAGCCAACATGCGTTTTGTATCATTTATATCTGCCATACTTTTGCTCATTATCAACATGTCATCAACATATAAACAAATAATGACTTCATGACCTGAAGTGTTTTTAATGTAAACACATTTGTCGCACTCGTTGATTTTAAAACCACTTGCCAANACTGGCGAGTAAGTTTCAAAGTAATCAAGGCCTTCCTTTTGTCTATAATCTTTGACAACAAGTCTTGCCTTATATTTGTCAATAGTGCCATCAACTTTCATTTTCCGTTTAAAGATCCATTTCGAACCTAAAGGATTATTTCCAGGAGGAAGATCAACCAATTCCCATGTATGGTTATCCAAAATTGATTGAATCTCACTATCGACTTCCTCTTTCCAAAATTTTGAATCAGAAGACGACATAGCTTCTTTAAAATTTTCAGGATCATTTTCAAGCAAGAATGTGACAAAATCTGGTCCAAAGGAAGTACATGTTCTTTGACGTTTGCTACGCCTTGGATCTTCTACACTTGGAGTATTTTCCTTTGGTTCTTCCGAGGTTGTTTTGGTCTTTCACTTAACGACTCGCATTCAGTTTTATACGGATAAAGGCTTTCAAAGAATTCAACATTATTTGATTCCATTACCGTATTAACATGAATCTCGGGATTATAGGATTTATGGACCAAAAATCGACATGCTTTACTGTTTGTAGCATATCTAATGAAAATGCAATCTACTATTTTTGTCCGATTTTAACCTTTTTAGGTAAAGGAACTTGTATCATTGCTAGACACCCCCACACTTTGAAATATTTCAAGTTGGGTTTTCTACCTTTCATTTTTCATATGGAATAGATTGCAATTTGATGTGGGGTACTCTGTTGAGTATTTGGTTAGCTGTAAGGATAGCTTCCCCCCACAAACTCTGCGGTAATCCGGAACTTATTAATAAAGAATTCTTCATTTCCTTTAATGTCCGATTTTTTCTTTTCCACAATTCCGTTGGATTGGGGTGTGTAACGTGAAGTAGTTTGATGGATAATTGCATATTCCGAACATATTTCTCCAAAACGGAGATTCATATTCTCTACATATATCACTTCTAATCATTTTGATCTTTTTATTCAATTGATTCTCTACTCCATTCTTGTATTGCTTAAATGATTCAATTGCTTCATCCTTACTATTAAACAAATAAACATAACAATATCGAGTGCACGTCAATAAAAGTAATAAAATACTTTTTCCCACCTCGAGATGGTGTTGAATTCATATCGCAAATGTCAGTATGAATTAAGTCTAACGGATTTGAATTCCTTTCAACAGACTTATAAGGATATTTTACAAAATTAGATTCGAGTGGCTCCAGAGTCAATCCACCACTCTTTCGGATTTCCAACTAAGTTGCTTTCCACAAAGATCATCAATGTCATCATTCTTCTCCACTATGTTGGCCTGTCCCTTCTTCTTATACTTTCTCAGGAAGCGACAATCAGGGGCTTTGTGACCAACTCTTCCACAATTGTGGCAGTTGCCCTTGAATTTCATTGTGTTCTGCTCCTTAGTCTGTCCAGAAGATCTCTTCCTCTTCTTACTGTTTGGAGAAGTTTCTTCAGCGATATTAGCTCCCATGATCGTTGAATTTCCACGAGACTTCTTCTCTGCTGTTTTGTTGTCTTCCTCAATCTTGAGACGAATCACAAGATCTTCCAACTTCATTTCTTTGCGCTTGTGCTTGAGATAGTTCTTGAAATCTCTCCACGAAGGAAGCAATTTTTCAATCATTGCAGCCACTTGAAATGCTTCATTCACGACCATACCTTCAGTAATAAGGTCATGAAAAATAAGTTGAAGTTTCTGAACTTGGGTTCCCGTAGTTTTGCTGTCTATCATTTTATGGTCTAGAAACTTGGCAACCACGAACTTCTTCAAGCATGCATCTTCTGTCTTGTACTTCTTCTCAAGTGTGTCCCATAATTTTTTCGAAGTATTTATCACACTGTACACATTGTACAGGTCATCCTCTAAAGCACTTAAAATATAGGCTTTGTATAGAAAATCTGCCTGCTTCCACGCCTCAACAATCATGAACTTTTGATTATCCGGCATGTCCCTAGCAGGCATTGGAGGCTCTTCATTAGTGAATTTCTGCATACCAAGTTGGTAAGCCAGAAGAAAACTCTTTGCTGCCATCCTTTGAAGTTGGCTCCAGAAAATTTCTCCGGTTTTTCTGCTGGTGGAATAACCGTCCGACTCGACGAGGCTATCGTCGTTGCCGCAACAGTTGCAAAAGAATTTCCGTTATCAATTACCATTTCTCACTGTCAACAACATAGGAGTTCAATCAATGACAAAACCAGAACAGTAAACAATACTGTAATCAACAATAAACATTATGTATAATAAATAAAAATCGAAGTTTTTATATACTGTTTCACATAAAATGATAAAGTTTTTATGTTCTTCAAATCGTTTTCTGAATTTCAAAATTCTGATGAATCTTTTATATCTTCAAATCAGAATAGAAAAATTCAGACGGAGTAGAAAACATAAAGGTTTTTAATATCCACAAACAGAATACATAATATAAGAAAAAATTTAATTTCCTTAAGATTGTTATTAATCTGTATCGCTGTAAAATAAAACAATAATAATTTCTGAAAAATACAGAAACAGTAAGAAACCTTACTAGCGCGGGATTAGCGCGGCCGCGCTAATGGAATATACCAGGGACAGTAAGAAACCTGACTAGCGAGACCACTAGCGCGTGCTGAGCGCGGGCGCGCTAGTCTAGGCATCCTTAGTTTTTTCTATGAAAAATAATATAAGAATAAACCGAGTCCACTGAATACACAGTGTGTCATTAAGCAAATTATTCCCGTCAAGTACCCGAGGTGTTGGAATATATCCTCCCAGGATAGAACGATTTAACTCACCAGCGTATTGGTACCAAAAACTCTGGTGAACAGCGAACCACTCGAAGGCTGTAAAACACACTGGAATATTTTGTGCAAAAGAAGAAGAAGATCAGAAAATTAAGTAAGTAAAAATTTTGGGATTCAAGGTATATTTATAGCCAATTTCGTACTGTTTCTAAAAAGGTTTTTCAACCTTTCAGAACAGTCATAGTTGTTGGAACATGTGTGAATCATTTAAGAACAACCATAGCTGTGTTGAACAGGTTTGAATATTATGGGAAATTTAAAAACGGATTTAAAATAATTCGCGAAAGAAAATGGGTCGGATCGGACCGGGTCACGGGTCATTCCGGATTGGAGGATTTTCCATTAATTAATTAAATAATTTGAAATGAATTTTATCCAAAAATATTAATCAATCAATCGATCTTTGACCAAATCCAAATCAATATCCAAATCCGAAGCCGAAGCCGGGCCGAGCGACGACGATGACTACGACGACGACGATGACGACGATGCGAGGCTTGACTTATTCTCAACTCTTTAAGATCTAGAAGAAGAGATTCTCTATATATACACATATATTTTCTTTCCTTCTTCCAATGAGGGACAAAGTGCACTAATTTAAAATTTCACTTCCCTCCATTTCTTTTCTCATCATTTTCTATTCACTCTCTTTAAGCTACTCCAAGCTTAAAATTAATCTAGACTAAGCTTAAAATTAAGCTACACTAAGCTTAAATATCAACAATCCCTCACATAAATGGGGAATGACTATAAAATAAAGGAATTCACGGGCGTGTGTGTGTTTTACATGTAAGAATTAATTGCATCTAGATAAGTAGGTTTCCCTTTGAACTTTCCGTAGTGAACTTATATCGGATATACTCGGTCAATCGGTAGATTTGATATCTTTGAACCGTCGAGATTTGTTGTATACCTAGACAACATAAGTCACACAATTAATCCTTAACCATCTATGGTTCTCACGGTTGTGTTCGTTTCAGCCATGAACACGGCCTGGTTTCATGAGTTCTTAGATAATAGGCTTTTACTTTCATTCCCCTTGAAGCGGATTGCACTTCACACTCACATAGGTGATTCCTAAATGTGTAATCCTAAATACACACTATCTGGTCATTGCCAGACTTAGCAAATCATTAAAAAGCTTTAAGCTTTCTTGACTCATCAAAAAGCCTTAATGCTTTACCTTTATTTCTGAACATTGTCTTCATCACGAGAATGAGTTTAGTTATTTGACAATGTTGAACCATCATTCATAACTTTGTTTGATCTCTTTGAACCTAGCTCTTGGGATCTCCAGTCTGCTAGATAGTGCTACTGCCATGATGACTTGTCCTAGGCCTTAACCCCATTCCCTTTGATGATCTTTCAACTGCCTCTCTAGATAGGCCTTTTGTAAGTGGGTCCGACACGTTATCTCTTGACTTTACGTAGTCAATTGTGATAACACTACTAGAGAGTAGTTGCCTAACGGTATTATGTCTCCGTCGTATATGACGAGATTTTCCATTATACATAACGCTCCCTGCCCTGCCTATTGCAGTTTGACTATCACAATATATACAAATAGGTGCCAAAGGTTTGGGCCAAAATGGAATATCTTTCAAGAAATTCTGGAGCCATTCAGCTTCTTCACCGGCTTTATCTAAAGCTATGAATTTAGATTCCATTGTAGAACGGGCGATGCACGTTCATTTGGATGATTTCCAAGATACTGGTCCACCCCCAATTGTGAAAACATATCCACTCGTGGATTTAACTTCAAATGATCCGGTGATCCAATTTGCGTCACTATATCCCTCGATCACGGAGGGATATTTCTTATAATGCAAAGCATAGTTTTGGGTATGTTTCAGATACCCCAAAACTCATTTCATTGTCATCCAATGTATGTAATTGAGATTACTTGTAAATCGACTCAGTTTACTAATAGCACATGCTATATCTGGTCGCGTACAATTCATGATATACATCAAACTTAAAAATACTCTAGCATAGTCCAGTTGTGAGTCACTTTCACCTTCATTATTTTGAAGTGCATAACTCACGTCAATTGGAGTCTTGGAAATTTTGAGATCCAAATACTTGAACTTGTCAAGTACTTTTTCAATGTAGTGAGACTGTGATAATGCTAGACCTTGTGGAATTTTGTGAATTTTGATTCCTAAGTTCACTTCAGCAACTCCTAACTCTTTCATGTCAAATTTGATAGCCAACATGCATTTTGTAGCATTTATATCTACCATACTTTTGCTCATTATCAACATGTCATCAAATATAAACAAAGAATGACTTCATGACCTAAAGCATTTTTAATGTAAACACATTTGTCGCACTCGTTGATTTTAAAATCACTTGCCAACATTGTTTGGTCAAATTTGGCATGCCATTGTTTGGGTGCTTGTTTAAGTCCATAAAGCAACTTAACAAGTTTGGACACTTTCTTTTCTTTACCATGAACCACAAAACCCTCAGGTTGTTCCATGTAAATCTCTTCCTTCAATTCTCCATTTAAGAAAGATGTTTTAACATCCATTTGATGGATTTCAAGACCATACACGGCCGCTAATGACACTAACATCCTAATAGATGTTATCCTCGTTACTGGCAAGTAAGTTTCCAAGTAATCAAGGCCTTCATTTTGTCTATAACCTTTGACAACAAGTTTTGCCTTATATTTGTCAGTAGTGCCATCAACTTTCATTTTTTCCGTTTAAAGATCCATTTCGAACCTAAAGGCTTATTTCCAGGAGGAAGATCAACCCATTACCATGTATGATTATCCAAAATTGATTGAATCTCACTATTGACTGCCTCTTTCCAAAATGCTGAATCAGAAAACGACATAGCTTCTTTAAAAGTTTGAGGATCATTTTCAAGCAAGACTGTCCCAAAATCTGGTCCAAAGGAAGTAGATGTTCTTTGACGTTTGCTATGCCTTGGATCTTCTACACTTGGAGTATTTTCCGTTGGTTCTTCCCGAGGTCGTTTAGGTCTTTCACTTAACGACTCCCATTCAGGTTTATACGGATAAATGCTTTCAAAGAATTCAACATTATCTGATTCTATTACCGTATTAACATGAATCTCGGGATTATCGGATTTATGGACCAAAAATCGACATGCTTTACTGTTTGTAGCATATCCAATGAAAATGCAATCTACTATTTTTGGTCCGATTTTAACCCTTTTAGGTAAAGGAACTTGTACCTTTGCTAGACACCCCCACACTTTAAAATATTTCAAGTTGGGTTTTCTACCTTTTCATTTTTCATATTGAATAGATAGCGTTTTGTTGTGGGGTACTACTTTTAGTTTTCGGTTAGTTGTAAGGATAGCTTCCCCCCAAAAACTCTGCGGTAATCTGGAACTTATTAATAAAGAATTCATCATTTCCTTTAATGTCCTATTTTTCCTTTCCGCAATTCCGCTGGATTGAGGTGTGTAAGGTGCAGTAGTTTGATGGATAATTCCATATTCCGAACATATTTCTGCAAACGGAGATTCATATTCTCCAAATCTATCACTTCTAATAATTTTGATCTTTTTATTCAATTGATTCGCTACTTCATTCTTGTATTGCTTAAATGCTTCAATTGCTTCATCCTTACTATTAAACAAATAAACATAACAATATCGAGTGCAATCGTCAATAAAAGTAATAAAATACTTTTTCCCACCTCGAGATGGTGTCGACTTCATATCGCAAATGTCAGTATGAATTAAGTCTAAAGGATTTGAATTCCTTTCAACAGACTTATAAGGATGTTTTACAAACTTAGATTCAACACATATTTGACATTTCGATTTATTACACTCGAATTTAGGCAATACTTCTAAATTAATTAACTTCCGCAAGGTTTTATAATTGACATGTCCTAAACGAATATGCCATAAATAATTTGACTCCAACAAATAAGAAGAAGCTGAAATTTTATTCATAGTATCAACAACCATTACATTGAGTTTGAAAAAGCCCTCTGTGAGGTAGTCTTTTCCAACGTACATTTCATTCTTTCTTACAACAACTTTATCAGAAACAAATATACATTTGAATCCATCCTTCACTAGTAAAGAAGTAGAAACTAAATTCTTCCTGATAGTAGGAACATGAAGAACGTTGTTGAGCGTTAACACCTTGCCGGAAGTCATTTTTAGGAAATTCTTCCCATAACCTTCAATCTTGGCTGTTGAGTTATTTTCCATGGAAATCTCTTCTTCGGGACCAGCAGTATAGTAAGTCGCAAATGCTTCTTTGACAGCACAAACATGTCGAGTGGCTCCGGAGTCAATCCACCACTCCTTCGAATTTCCAACTAAGTTGCATTCCAAAAGCATTGCATAAAGATCAGCAATGTCATCATTGTTCTCCACTATGTTGGCCTGTCCCTTCTTCTTATCCTTTCTCAGGAAGCGACAATCAGCGGCTTTGTGAACAACTCTTCCACAATTGTGGCAGTTGCCCTTGAATTTCTTTTTGTTCTGCTCCTTAGTCTGTCCAGAGGATCTCTTCCTCTTCTTACTTTTTGGAGCAGTTTCTTCAACGATATTAGCTCCCATGATCGTTGAATTTCCACGCGACTTCTTCTCGGTTGTTTTGTTGTCTTCCTCAATCTTGAGACGAATCTCAAGATCTTCCAACTTCATTTCTTTGCGCTTGTGCTTGAGATAGTTTTGAAATCTCTCCACGAATGAGGCAATTGAAGTTTTTATGTTCTTCAAATCGTTTTCTGAATTTCAAAATTCTGATTAAGTTTTTATATCTTCAAATCAGAATAGTAAAATTTAGACGGAGTAGAAAACACAAAGGTTTTTAATCTACACAAACAAAATACAGAATATAATAAAAAATTTAATTTCCTTAAGATTGTTATTAATTTGTATTGTTGTAAAATAATAATTTTTGAAAAACACAGAAACAATAAGAAACCTCACTAGCGCGGGCTCTAGCGCGGGATTAGCGTGGGCGCGCTAGTGGAATATACCAGGGACAATAAGAAATCTGACTAGCGCGACCACTAGCACGTTTTGAGCGCGGGCGCGCTAGTCCAGGCGTCCTTAGTTTTTTCTATGAAAAGAATATAAGAATAAACCGAGCCCACTGAATACACATTGTGTCCTTAAGGAAATTATTCCCCTCAAGTACCCGAGGTGCTGGAATATATCCTCCCAGGATAGAACGATATAACTCACCAGCGTATTGGTACGGTGAACAGCGAACCACTCGAAGGTTGTAAAACACACTGGAATATTTTGTGCAGAAGAAGAAGAAGAAGATCAGAAAATTTAGTAAGTAAACATTATGGGATTCAAGGTATATTTATAGGACCGGGTCGCGGGTCATTCCGGAATCGAAACTTTTCCATTAATTAATTAAATAATTTGTAAAGAATTTTGTCCAAAAAGATTAATCAATCAATCTTTGATCGAAGCCGAAGCCGAGCGAGTGAGCGACGACGGCGCGAGGCTTGCTTTCTTCTCAACTCTTTAAGAGTCAGCAGAAGAGCTTCTCTATATATACACATAGATTTTCTTTCCTTCTTCCAATAAGGGACCAAATGCACAATTCAAAATTTTACTTTTCTCCGTTTCTTTTCCTACAATTTTCTATTTACTCTCTTTAAGCTATTCCAAACTTAAAATTAAGTTAGACTAAGTTTAAAGACCGACAACTACTACTAGTATTTATTACACCTCTTCGATATGAATAATTATAGCACATTTCAAGAGAGGACTTTAATTTCAAGTCAAGCCTGGTCTATTACCATAACTTCTATAATTAATTAAAGCCAATTTATTATAGTATATATATATAGAGAGAGAGAGGGGATAGGATGCAGGCAGTGAAATGAAAGGTGGTCACAGCCTAGTTACTGGAAAATGGAGGCAGCAGCTATAATTACTCGTATTTGATCTCCATATCTTCTTCCTCCTTATATTATTTCTCCCTGAAAAAGGAGATAACATATAACCCTTTGAATGACAAGTACGTGTTAGAATAAGCCCATAAATCCACTAGCTACCTATATTTTTTTAATACTATATATGAACTTTTCCTTATATCAATGGACACTATAAATTTCTCCTATCCCTCTTAGATTTATGTAAGTTTGCTACTACTACTAATAAGTACAGATTCTGTAAGTTTGCTTCATATTCATTCGTGCATTTTACTCTGCTTAATTTCCTCCCTTTTTCCTACTACAAAAATTTCCAAATAAAGTTTTCATTCAATATCTTTTACTTGTCATGGTTCATTTTTTTTTCTCCTTATTTGCAGTTCCACGTACTTAATTTGGAGAATACAAGGGCTGAAACTGAATGACAATGAAGTGCCTTTTCATGGTCTATGTGGTTTTGTTGCTTGTTTCATTCTCTGGTATATTTGCTATCTTCTTTTCTTTTATCTTCCTTTAGTTGTGTTTGAGGTGATGGGAGCCTTGGTATGATTGGTAAAGTTGACGTCATGTGATCGAGATAGGAGGTTACAGTTTGAGCAGTAGAAACAACCTCTTGCAGAAATATAGGTTAAGGCTAGATCCTTGTGATCTAGCCCTTTCCCAACCTCGTGCATAGCGAAAGCTTAGCGCACCGGATTGCACTTTTTAGTTGTGTTTGAGGTACATCCAATTGGCCTTTTCTTGCTTTTCACCTTTGCCGGAAAGAGTAATATTTCTCAACTCCCTGTCACTTCTGCAGCTCCCTAGCTTTTTAAGAAATTCTTTTTTTTTTTTTTTAATTCAGAAAAGATAAGTGAAGTTGGGAAATCTAAACTATGGTTACTGCGTTGATATACTAATTATTCTACAGCCATGCATGTACCCTTAGCTTCTATAGGATTTTTTTGGTTCATCTTTTGAATATTTCCCTCTTGGGGTTTGATCCCAACTCTATCTTGAATCTTTTAATGATGCAGTAATGCACATTAATCATGCATTGGAATTAGCTGAGAGAGGTGGTGCTATTCAAGAAAGAGCCCTAATTCCCAGGCAAAAATACACTGTCACTTCTGCTCGGAAATTACTACGCCTTCCTGGTAAGACATATATGCCCGATCAACATTAATTGTCCCTAGTTTGCATGCAACTTGGTTATAAACAAGCTATTTGACTCCTAATATAATGTTCCACATGCTTTTCGATCCCTTTATATTATATATTGCTATTTTAACTGCCTTATTAATTATTGTTCTTCCAACATTTGCACTATGAGTCTTCTTCCTCAAAAAATACTATTAAAGGAAACACTCTAAATAAACCTTTTACAGTTGATAAATCAGTCAAGTTTAGTATCCTTTATAATTTACCAATCCTGTTGTTTCTCAGCTTATGATTTTTACAAACTAAAGGTAACGAATATTTCAGCAAGAATTTCATCTTTCCAGTGAAGTTTACTAAGTTTTACATCTTTTAAACATTTTCTGCAACATGCAGAGGCGGATGTAGTGTTCTACCGGCTGGTTGAACAAAATAGTAGATATGAACCCATAATTTTAAATATAATAGATTCAATGCTAAAAACCTTAAAAGTTGAACTCATAGGGTTTAAATTCTGGATTTGCCTCTGATAACACGCAATGTGTGAATTGTTCGCCTAGGTAATAGGGGTTGAAAAAGGTCATATTTGTTACCTTTAAAAAAAAAAGGGCAGCCCGATGCACTAAACTCTTGCTATGTGCGGGGTTCAGGGAAGGCCCGGACCACAAGAGACTATTGTACGCTGTCTTACCCTGCATTTTTGCAAGAGGCGGTTTTCACTGGAAAGATCAAATTCTTGCTCAAGAAAAGGAAATAAAGTTTTATTTATTACTATCATATACAGTAACAACAATCCAGTAAAATCTTAGAAGTAAGGGGGTCTGGGGAGGTAGTGTGTACGTAGACTTTACCTCCACTCCCATGGCAGAGAGAAGTTATTTCCGATAGACCCTTGACTCAAGAAAACGAAAAAGACAGAAAGAGACTATTACTATCATATAGTAGTTCAATTTTACTTGTAAAACTTAGATTGTTTGACACTTGAATTAGTAGCTACATTGCTTGACTTCATCTTATTCTTGTCGCGAGCATTGAATAGATATTGGTGATGGCGATGGTGATGGTACTGGCGGTGGTGATGGTACTGGTGATGATAATGGTAATGGTGACGGTGGGGATGATGGCGATGATCAAGGCGACGGCTCAGAAAATAGAATTGGTCCATCATCATGTTCAAAAGACAGCATCCAAGTAAACCAAGGTGACACAGCGCCACTTCCAAATGGTATTCCAACATACACAGTCATAATCGAAAATGCATGTTACTCAGGAGGAAGTTGCACTGTGTCCAACATTCACTTGAGCTGTGGCTGGTTTAGTTCAGCAAGGCTCATAAATCCTAGAATTTTCAGAAGACTTAGTTATAATGACTGCCTTGTTAATGATGGAGAGCCTCTCAATCCTGGACAATCCCTCACTTTTCAATATGCTAACACTTTTAAATATCCTCTTTCTGTTTCTTCCATTGCATGTTAGATTTGTTGCTTTGTAAAATTTACTTATTAATCGTATGTAGATGGCTTCTTTTGGGATCTTTTCTTGGGCTAAGATTAGACTGTGGGTATGTTATGCCCAAGAATAACTTAGTAGTAGTCTTTGTGTATGGTGTTAGTATTTATCTTAGTTCTTGTGATTTAGTTAATGGCATCAATGTGAATAATGTGAATTCCTAATTCTTGGGTCAAATCGTTTCTTCCATTTTGAACTCCAATTGTATACTGATGCACATCTTGATTAAAAAACCAACTTGCGTTTGTTCTCAATTTTGGTGAAAATTTCTATTTTTCTTGCTATGAATTTTGATAGAAGTTAGATTTTAATCTTATAATACTCGATGTGGTGTTTAAGTCATTTATCTAAATTAGTTTTCAAAGAGCTTATCGTAACATATTATGTGGAGGATATACTACTCAAATATTGTAATGTAAGATGAATATGGTATATGTATATATGGGATAAAATAATAAAAAAGTAAATCTTGAATAGAGTAGCTTTTTAGGAGCTCCATGGAATTTGACAACTCAATCTTGCTTCAAGTTATTCTTGGGTCAAGTGATCATAAGAATTTGTACATCTACTTTGATTTAGAATTTACTTGGCGGCTCTATAAGGTTAAAGTCGGGTGACTAATTTACTGAGAGCAGGGTGAAGGATCGAAGATCGATCTCGTAGTAGATCAGATCGAGGCACGAGGACAACGTACTGAGTTCAAAATTCGAGATATTTGTCGAGATTGAGGCCATTAATGATCGAGACCGAATGAGACAGACATCGAGCAAGATCGAAGATAGCATAATAACAGAAAGACGAGATATCCGTGACTGGTCAAAGATCATGGCGAAAATCTCGGAACGAATCAAATCAAGAATGGTTAATTAGCTAATCATGAGATTTCCTTCTGTAATTGGAGTTATACCATAAGTAAATTCCTCTACTATATAAAGGGGAGTCCTAATCATTTGTAGCACACATTGTTCTCGCATAAAAAAGCAATATAACACTCTCTTTAGCTTATACTCTCGTGTTCATCAGCTTGCTTTATTTTTAACTGTTCTGGCATCAATCAGTTCGAGGGCACTCTAGCTCGAGGGCTGAATTCTGTTTCAACATTGGTTTGCTTTTACTTTATTGTTAATTTTTATTATTAATCCTCATATTTATCAATTCGTATTAGGTGAAATCACGTATCCTTAAAACCACATTATAAGTTTAATTGTTATCCGATTTTAAGGGTAAACAACGTCTAGCCTACAACTACGCCTCAATCCAAGTAAATTGAGATCGATTATATGAATAATCACAATTCAATGTCGTTTATTTAGCTCATTTCAAACATAATTGAAAAAGAGCAGTATGGTACATGATAATAGGCTATAATTACGTATTTTAGTTGCTTATTACACTCTAATTTACTGCACTTTAATTGAGTTTGAGCTTTAATCGCTAGTGTTTTGCACTAATTGTATGTTTTATGCCTTGTAGGAGTGATTCCAAGCTATGTAGATGTTATGAAATGAATTCAAGTGATTTATAGCTTTGAATTTTGAGTCAAACCTCAAGGAATTAAGTCGGGATAATGTTCGGGGATCAACGTATGATAGTTAAGAACAAACGAAGAATCGAGTAGGCATATTGCGCACTGTCTAGTAAAATGCACATACCTTTAATCTCAGAACTCCATTTGGGCTTCAAAATATATGGTTGGAAAGATATTTCAAAGGGATAAAACTTTAATATTTTACGTTTTCCCAAATTCTAAACAGAACAGGGTGAAATGTGCGCGTCAAGTGCGCGGCCGCGCAAATGGGGCAGAATACTGGCTAAAGTGCACAGTCGATGCGCGGTCAATGCGCGATCGCGCACGTCCTGTCTGAGAAAAGTGTACTTTTTTCGCATAGGAGAAGATATAATTGTTTGGGCCCGACCCTAATTGATATATATACATGGAAATATGGTATTCTGAGGACTTTTAACACAGATTCGACCTAAGGAGGCAAGAACATACTAGGAGCAAGACGGAGAATTCTTCTATGATTTTTCACTTCCTTCTTCCTATTTATTGTATTGGTTATGAATTCTACTATTGTAGTTATGCATACTATTATAATTAGCTAATTTTTTATCTAGAGTTTTGATGGAACCTCTTAGAGGATGAATTCTTGTTATGTTTTAATATAATTTTACCTTTGAATTTGTCTATTTGTTCAACTACGTGATTATTTCAGTTGATTGAATGGACATCGATTGATTGTGCCTATTTATTATGTGTTTCTTGAGAAATAATATATATTCAGGTGGTTGTTGAACAACGTCACTCCTAACGTATGTGAGAAATCAATACAGTGGGTTTAAAGATAGGTTTAGAAATAACAAAGCCTTGACGTGGTCATAATGAGCGGTTAGATAAAGCCAACTAGCGTAGTTCGAGAGAATATGTATAGTAAATTATTGTAGTTGCTCGAGAGAGAATTATGGCACCTAAAGTGCTCACGATCCATAGAGAATACATAGGCGAAATTGTAGAGAACATAGCAGGAAGGATTCCAACATTTGAGAAAATCATAATTCTAGACCTCCTAAATTTAATCTCCAACCCTTAGTATCTTTAGTTGTTAATTTACTACTTTAGTTTCTTAGTTAATTAGTTAGATATAAGAATCTTAATCTTTAAAACTTAGAAATTTATTCGATCTTGTCTTTTTAGCGATATTGAACAATTATGGCCAAATCTTAGTTCTCTGTGAGATTCGACTCCGGACTCTTAGACCGGATTATATTTGCAGTGACCGCTTATCCTTTTTAGGACTAGAGTTGGGCGTGATCAAATTTTGGTGCTGTTGCCGGGGAACTAACAGTGTAGTTGTAGGTGTACATATTTCTAGGCTGCAAGTTTGAACTTTTATTTTTGTTTTCTTGTATCTGATTATTTTTAAAATTTTTATTTTTGACTTGTGAGACATGGCATCTTGGAATTATGAGAGTTTTAATATTGGTATTTCTACTTTTGATCCTCCTTATGCATATTGTAGAGGAAACCACCCATTGCAAAATTATTAAAATATTTCCGAGAGCGAGTTATGTGTACCAACTCAATCTTATGTTTGGAATGTGTGTGATATATGTGGTGGTCAAGATGATCACTTTTATGGTTGTGCGTATATTTATTATCCTCCCCTAATCTCTTGCTATGGTGGTTCTACTTTTTCTGGTGAAGTAAATAGGAACAGAGAACCCAGGGAAGCTGACCTGAAAGAGATCAAAGATATGTTAAAGTGCCTTCTGGAACAAAATAATGAGAAACAATTGTAGATAGAAAGGCAAGAGGAAACTATTCGCAACTTGGAAGCTCAAGTGAGTCAAGTGGTTGAAGCTTTTAATACTCAGCAAGGCAATTTTGTGAATAGTAGTCAAAAGGAGCATGTATTAGATGCATAAATCGAGGTGCTAATAGATGAGGTCAGAGTAGAACTCCAACAATCAATCAAATTAGATTTTAAGGATGTCGATGTTGTAGAAGAGATACTAGAGTCAACCAAGGACATTGATGATATATATTTAGCTTACTCTAGTGTCATGGGTGTTGAGGAAATAGTCAGTCCCAATATTCATGTAGTTGAGCGCATTGGTTCACACTTCAAGCAATTTTTCACATTGTGTTTGGATGATGATATACAAATAGAGTCATCCGATCCATTTGAGGAGTCAAGGAATGAGGAACAAGGTGCCTACATTATGGAATTCTTCTTGCTAGAAAGTCAAAATTACACACCTCATCTAAAGGCCAAGAAGTGCAGAATACTACATAGTTTCCTTGGGCCAGTTAGATTCGTTCCACCACCCCAAGAGCATAATCATAAGCTTGAATCAAAACTTGGGGTTCAATTCATAAGCTCGAGGTGGAGGCAAAAAGTAGTTCATGTCCTGCTGCGACGTTAAATCAAGCGCTTGTTGGGAGGCAACCCAACTTTACTTTATTATTATTATTATTTATTTATTATTGTATTATTTTTGTATTGTCGAATTTTGATTTTTTTTAGGAGCATGGAAAGCAAAGCCATTGGAAGGATGCAACAGCAAACCAGATGGTCGGAACTAAGTGTGAGGCACTCACACGAAGGATTAGGCCTAGGGGAAGTCTGAGTAACCCATGAGCTGCTAGTACTTCTGTCTTTGGCCTACCCGAGAGTTTCTTTTACCCTCTTGTATTTATGGGTGTGCATTTGGGACAATGCACAATTTTGAGTGTGGGGTGAAGAGATTGTTTGGGTGACTTTCCATGTTATTTTTGTTGTGTTAGTTTAATTGAATAATATTTTTTTTACAAAAATAGAAAATATTGGACTTTTCCCAACGATGGATCTATTAGACAATTTTCTTGAATGATTTAAGTCGTAAGAAAAAAGACAAATAGATTTTCTTTTATTAGGCAATGTAGCAATTCCCCCTTGGTTTTTCTTTGTGCCGTGGTTCTTTTTCAAGGAATTTGTTTGAACCGGGTGTAGTTAGTTTTATTTTTTTAGGAGTAGGAGCCAGTGTGAGATGAATTTTATTGAAGCAATATCTCTTGACTTTGTTATGCCTTGTAGTGAGTACTTTGGTTGTGACGCTTAGGATTATTTTTTACTCGCGTATAAGTACCTCAAATCGTATAATCTTAACTTTGCTTAACTTCTTTGACTAGAGTGTCTTGATGAGTCCAATCCTCAGTGAGTTATGTGCCATGTGTGTGTAAGGTTTTGTGTTATTCTGTACATTGCATTTGATGTCTAGAGCTCAACCCGTGTGTTTGCAAAGTGAAATAGTTGTTTTGTTCAGTCATGAAAGTGATATAAGCGTTTCTTTGTTGAGCCAGATATGTATATTTTACCCGTGTAATTTTTATGTATCATAGCTAACCCCTTTGAGCCTGTAATCATGTTTCTTTGGAAACCACATTACAAGCTTTACACATTTGTTTGAATTAACCATCTATTTGAACCTTTTAACCTCTCATGAACACTTGAATTGTTATGAACTTTGTAAAAGTTAAAGTGCGGGGTGGTTGGTTTGGCTTTTGAGTGGAACTAACGAAATAAGGAGAAATGTGCACTGTTTTAAAAAAAGTAAGACCCAATTGAATTTAAAAAAAGAAAGAAAAGGAAAAAATAGTTGTATTGCTGTGAAAAAAAAAATTCCTTGATAAGTGATGACTCTTGATGTAATTGTGCTTAAAGAAGTATGGGGTAATATACATTGAGGTGAAGGTGGAGTTTGGTTTGACATAAGTATGGTGTTTGAATATTAAAGTATATATATTAAAGTGATTAGGGAGGTGTAGTCACTTTTATATCTAAATGTATCCTACCCGCCCCGCAACCTACTGATAAGTAGGGATTTTAGCCTATTATTTGCTCTCTTTTACTTAGATTTTGGGCCAAAAATGCTTGAAGATATTCTTGAAAACTAACTTAATGTGCTTGCTTGGAGTATTTGTTCAAAATGAGCCAAAGAAACCTTAATCAACTCATAAAGGAGTTAAAGTTGCACAAATCCAAGACTGGAATAAGAGCGCTGAGAGCGACAGAAATACGCGGCCGCGTAAGGACCAATGCTGAGGAAGACACAATTACGCGGTCCGCGAAGTATTGAATCAGAGAAGCTATTTTGATCCCAAAAATCAACACTGACCGCGAGGGAAAAGAGTGGCCACGAAATCACTAGCGCGGCCGCGGTTGAAATTCCGCTGAAAGCGTATGTCGAGGTTCAGAGACTTTGCAATTTGAGCTTAAATGAAGAACGTGGTCCGCGTCCAAATGACGCGGCCGCGAATGTATCTCACACGAACGCGGTTGAAAATACGCGGTCCATGATACCAAGCTCTACCCAAGCCCAAATATGAAGAAACGCGGACCGCGTTCACTATTACGCGACGAAAGCCCAAGCGCGAATGCAGTCAGAATTACGCGTCCGCTAAACCTTCGTAGGGGTACTTTTGTCCGAAAATTTTAGCTTAGTATAAATAGACCTTTTTGACAATTTTAGAAGTTTATTTTAGTAGAGCACGTGAACGGCTGTTTTTACACTTTTGGGCAATTTTATAGTAGATTTCTCTTCAAACTTTAGATTTTAATCTTGTACTTTAATATTATGGCTTAATTTCATATTTATCTTTGATTTCTGCTGTAATTATGAGTAGCTAGACCCCATATCTAGGATTGTGATCCAACCCTAGTGTGGGTATTTAATGAGTCTTAAATTTTAGGACTTAATTTTTTATGGATTAGTGATATTTAGCCTAATTCATGATTTAATCGTAGAATTAGTGATTGCAAACACTGATTCATGCCTTTATAATTTAGGATCTTCTTGAGAAAGAGGGACTAAGTCTAGGAAAATTAGGCTAACAAAGAATTGGGGTGAATTCAAGAGATTGATAGCCCCAATGAAAGAGTTAAACCTAGAGATAGTAATACCCGACTTGAGCCAATTTCACTTGCATTGCATGAACACCCATTTGGGCTTGAGAAAGCCAAATCGGGCAAAGTCACTCAAACTACCGAGAGGTATAGGGTGAGCACTTTTGTGAGATGGTTATATCACGACCCCAATCATAACAAGCTTGTCCTAGATTCCTGATACCCTTTAGATACTCACCTCGGCAGAAGTCACTTCCCTAGTGCCTATTAACACTTGAAAACTTTCACCAAAAATATTGTACTTAGATTACTCTTAGCATACAATAGTATAAAATTAGAATAGAATCAAACACAACAATGTTCGGAAGTGCAATTAGAAACAACACGCGCATCTAGATTAGCTAGATACCCAACTCCAAACCAAATTAACTCCCTGTGGAAATCGATCCTGACCTTGTTAGTAAAACTGCATCGACCATCCTCGCTACTCTATACTGGTGTAGGTTTGGCACCGATCAATTTTTGGCGCCGTTGCCGGAGAGTTAGACGGTTTTATCTATCTATCTAACTATTTGTGTGTGTTTTTTCCTTTCCTTCCGTGTTTCTAACTTTATTGTGTCAATTGCTTTAGATACCAAATGGCTCTTAATGTTGCTCTTAGAAATATTCCTCTAGGGGAGGGGGTAGATGACAATGATGCGGATGAGGTTAATCTAGAACCTCAAGTCCAAAGAAGAGGCCGCCAAGCTAATGAGAACATGCCAAACCCTCCCCCACCTCCTCCAAGGGCAGCACACCAGGTGCTATCCAATGAAGGCTACACAAGTGCAATTGTCCCGCCCCGGATTCGGGCGGGAAATTTCCAGATTACAAATGTCATGCTAACCCTATTGGAGCAAAGGGTATTCTTCACTGGAGCTCCCCATCAGAACGCATACAAGAATCTAAAGGGTTTTGTAGACACATGTTGGGGGAGGAAATAGCCGAATGTATCTGAGGACGCTTTGAGACTGAGACTTTTCCCATTTCACTTAGAGGGAAAGCTTTGGATTGGCTGGAGAGGCTACCCAACCATTTCATCACCACTTGGTATGAGTTGGCTGATAAGTTCGTAGCAAATTTTTATCTCCGGGTCATATGGCAGTATTGAGGGATGAAATCTTAGCCTTTAAACAAGAGCCAATTGAACCCTTATATGAAATCTGGGAGCGGTACCGGACAATGGTAACAAAATGCCCCAACAATGATATGACTGAAGCAATGATCCAGCAAACATTTTATAGAGGTATCAACACATCCAAACAGTGCATGGTGAATCAGCTAGCAGGGGAAATATCATAAAAGTGCCTTATGCCGATCCATGTGACATACTAGATGAGATGGCTGACGCCTCCTCAGCTTGGCAAAGTCGGGCAAACATTCTGCAAGGTGACCTTAATTTCATCCACCTTCACAAGGAATTTCATGACCACGGACAAGCCATATCAAAGTTGACTACCACTATGAATCAGCTATCAAAGGCTCAACTTCAGCAAGTGCTGGGGCCAAAGCAAGTAAACGCCATGGAAGGGGTGAATCTATGGTCAACAAGAGGAGACAGCATGGTCAACAAGTTCAAAACAATAAATATCAATATGAGCAAAGTGGTGGTGGTTACAACCAAGAAGATTCTTATGATGACCAAAGTGAGGAAGTTTTATATGCCAATAACTACCAAGGTCAATGGAGCAATGCTCCAAATAAACAATGGAGATTTCAAGGAAACAATCAAAACGGGGGCAACCAAGGCTAAGGGAATTGGAACAATGGCAACAAAAACAACAAATCAAACAATTGGGGGAAAAATAATAAGAATTGGGGAACATCAATAACAATTGGGGAGGCAATGGAAACCAAGGGGGTTGGAGTAATAATAACAACCAAGGCAACTGGGGGTAGGGCTTTCAAAGATCCCCGATGTATCAACAATCTAACAATCCGCCTCCATATCAATCTCAAGGTAAAAGTTCTTCAAACAATGAGATGCGGCGGATAAAGAGTATGTTTAAACAAATGATGGAAAGGAAAGTCGACTCTGATGCCCAAATAGCTTCCCATACCACTTCAATCCGCAACCTGGAAGTACAAATGGGTCAAATTTCTCAAGCATTGAATACTCGCCCAAAGGGGGCACTATCAAGTGATACGGTAGTAAACCCAAAGGGTGGGAACAATACAGGCCATGATATGGCAGTAACCACAAGAAGCGGTAGAGGTGGAGATGCAAGTACCTCTAATCCAAAGAATATTGTGAGTGAAGATGTTGTGTTGCCAAATGATGATGATCCAATCATTGATGAGCAAGTGAATGATGAGAATGGGAAATGATGAATTGAGGATTGATATTCATGAAACGAGAAGGAGACTCAAAATGATGTGAACCCGTCTAGGGAACACATGATAGACATACTCGAAATGGTAGTGGCCAAAGCCAAGGCTCCTTTGCCAAGGCCTCCTCCACCGTATCCTCAAAGGCTTGCAAAGAATAATAATGAAAACCAATTCAAGAAGTTTATTGAGATGATGAAAAGTTTGTCAATCAATGTGCCCTTGGTGGAAGCTCTCGAACAAATGTCGGGATATGCCAAGTTCATAAAGGACTTGGTAACTAAGAAAAGATATATGAATTGTGAGACCATCAAAATGAATCATCAAGTGAGTGCCATTGTTCACTCAATGGCTCCAAATCTTGAAGATACCGGTGCTTTTACAATTACATGCACCATTGGTAGTGCTGATTTCGCAAAAGCCTTGTGTGATTTCGGAGCAAGTATTAATTTGATGCCATATTCCGTATTTAAGACGCTGGGTATTGGGAAACCGAGAGCTACTTCCATGAGATTGAAAATGGCGGATAGAACAATGAAAAGGCCACTTGGGATTATTGATGATGGTCTAGTAGGGTCGACACGTTTATTTTGCCCCCAGATTTTGTGATTCTCGACTGCGAAGTTGACTATGAGGTGCCTATAATATTGGGGAGACCTTTCCTAGCAGCAGGGAAGGCATTGGTTGATGTGGAAGCAGGGGAGCTCACCTTCCGGGTGGGCGATGAAAAAGTTATATTTCACGTGTGCAAATTAATGAGGCAACCTAATAGCAGCGAAGTTTGCTCTTTTGTGGATCTTGTAACAGAGATGATAGTTAATGACACGAGTGCCATGATCAATGTGGAAGACCCTTTGGAAGTTGTGTTGTTAAACCATGAGGATGATGAAAATGAAGGCTTGGTTGAATGTGCGAATGCCTTGCAAGGAATGTGATCCTACTCATATGGGCCTCGTAAACTTTTCTTGGACTTGGAGAATCAGAAGACTCCACCGACAAAGCCCTCGATCAAGGATCCACCAACATTGGAGTTGAAGCCTTTACCTTCGCACCTTAAGTATGAATTCTTAGGTCCTTCTTCTACATTACTTGTAATTCTTTCTGCTTGCTTAAGTAACGTGCAGGTAAACTCCACCCTTGCGGTGCTTCAAAGAAGGAAAAAGGTAATTGGATGGACTTTGGCTGACATTCGGGGTATAAGCCCCGTCTTTTGCATGCACAAAATTATACTAGAAGATGATGCCAAACCCTCTGTGGAATATTAAAGGAGGTTGAACGAGGCTATGCAAGAGGTCGTCAAGAAGGAAATTATCAAGTGACTTGATGCAGGGGTTGTGTACCCCATTTCGGATAGTTCATCGACTTCACGGTATAATGTGTGCCAAAGAAGAGAGGTATGACTGTGGTCACAAATGAGAAAAATGAGTTGATCCCCACTAGGACTATGACTGGATGGAGGGAATGCATGGACTACAGAAAACTGAACAAAGTGATCCGCAAAGACCACTTTACATTGCTCTTTATTGACCAAATGTTGGATAGACTTGTCGGGCGTGCCTACTATTGCTTTTTGGATGGGTACTCAGGGTACAACCAGAATCCCATTGTACCGGAAGACCAAGAGAAAACCACCTTCACATGTTCGTATGGAACATTTGCATTCTCACGAATGCTGTTTGGTTTGTGTAATGCACCGGCTACCTTTCAGGGGTGTATGATGGCAATATTTACAGATATGGTGGAGAACTTCCTCGAAGTATTCATGGATGATTTTAGTGTTTTGGGGGACTCCTTTGAAGAATACTTGTATAATCTTGACAAAGTTTTGTCCCGATGTGAAGAGACCAACCTAGTGCTTAATTGGGAAAATGCCACTTTATGGTCGAGGAGGGCATTGTCCTCGGCCATAAAATCTCAAAGAACGGTATTGAAGTGGACAAAGAGAAGATTGAAGTGATTTCAAAACTCCCTCATCCTACTTCCGTCAAGGTAGTTAGGAGCTTTCTTGGGCACGCGGGGATCTACCGAAGGTTCATCAAAGATTTCTCAAAAGGTGAATCCCTTGTGCAAGTTGTTGGAAAATGATGCAAAGTTTGTGTTCAATGATGATTGCATGAAAGATTTTGATCTTCTCAAGTATAAATTTACAACCACTCCCATCATTACCGGACCCAATTGGAGCTTACCATTTGAGATCATGTGCGATGCTAGTGACGTTGCGGTAGGAGCGATTTTGGGGCAAAGGATCAACTAGATATTTCATCCGGTCTATTATGCAAGCAAAACGATGAATGAAGCCCAAGTAAATTATACGGTGACCGAGAAAGAGTTATTAGCCATTTTCTTCTCCATGGAAAAGTTCAGGCCATATCTCATGGGTTCCAAAGTGATTGTTCACACCGATCATATGGCACTCCGTTACTTAATGACCAAAAAGGACTCTAAGGCTAGGTTGATGAGATGGGTTCTTCTTCTTCAAGAGTTTGACCTTGAAATCATTGATCTAAAAGGGAGTGAGTATCAAGTGGCGGACCACTTGTCCCGCTTAGAAGAGGAGGGGAGGCCCCATTATGGCCTCGAAATTAATGATTCAATTTCGGATGAACAACTCCTCTCCGTGTCTTTGAATGGTATGCCTTGGTTCGCCAATGTGGCTAACTTTCTTGTGACCGGCATTGTCCCGAGTGAGCTCTCTTATAACCAATGGAAGAAACTCAAATGGGACATGTTGGATTATTATTGGGATGAGTCGTCCATATTTGTTCAAGATTTGCAATGATGGTGTGATCCGGAGATGTGTTCCTGAAGAGGAGCAAATGAGTATTCTTGATGCTTGCCATTCCTCGCCCTAATGTGGTCATCATGGTGGGGCAAAAACTGCTTCAAAGGTTCTTAGTTGTGGATTTTATTGGCCTACCATGTATAAAGATGCTAGTGATCTTGTTAAGAGGTGTGATGAGTGCCAAAGAGCTGGTAGAATTTCCAAGAAGGATTAAATGCCTCTTACCACTATTCTTGAGATTGATATTTTTGACGTGTGAGGCATCGACTTCATGGGACCATTTGTGAGTTCATGTGGTAACACTTTCATTCTGGTTGTTGTTGATTATGTTTCCAAGTGGGTTGAAGTTGTGTCTTTGCCCAACAACGAGGCACGGAGTGTGGTTACGTTCTTAAAGAAAAATATCTTCAAAAAGTTTGGCACCCCAAGGGCGATCATCAGTGGCGGGGGTTCTCATTTTTGCAAAAAGGATTTAGATACTTTACTTTCTAAGTATGGTGTCAATCATAAGGTGTCAACCACCTATCACCCCCCAGGCTAGTGGACAAGTTGAGGTGTCCAACAGGGAGATAAAGAGCATATTATCAAAAACTGTCTATGCAAAACGGACGAATTGGTCAAGGAAATTGGACGATGCTTTGTGGGCTTATAGAACTGCGTACAAGACTCCAATTGGTATGTCTCTGTACCGTTTGGTATTTGGGAAAGCATTCCACCTTCCGGTTAAGCTAGAGCACAAGGCCATGTGGGCGCTGAAGAAGTTAAACCTTGAATGGGATGTCACTGCAAATCTCTGGGTAGAGCAACTAAATGAATTTGATGAGTTCCGGTTTCATGCCTATTCCAGCTCGTCCTTGTATAAGGACAAGATGAAGTACTTACACAAAAAATATGCCCGAAGATAGGAATTCAAGGAGGGTGACTTGGTTCTTCTATTCAACTCTCGGTTACGACTGTTTTCTGGAAAGCTCAAGTCAAAATGGAGTGGCCCTTTTAAAGTGGTGCATGAAACTTCGTTTGGTGCTCTTGATTTGAAAAACAAAAATGGTGATATCTTCAGAGTTAATGGGCACCGAGTGAAGCACTACCTTGGAAAGTTTGATGACATCCACGTGGTGGCCTTGATCAATTTCCAATGATGATGGTAACATGCGTCGTGTCGCGATGTTAAATAAGGCGTTTCTTGGGAGGCAACCCATGTGTTTTTCTTTCTTTTTTGATTTTCTTCTTAGATTAGGCATTGTTTTGGACTAACTGGTTGTGAAGTTTGTGTAGGAATTGGATGTGTAGTGTAGGAGTTTGGCTGGAAATTTGCCTAAGTATGGGGAAGTTCGCGGACCGCGCTCAAAATTTCACAGTCCGCGTCCTCATTTTGCAGGGCCACAAATTGTCAGCGGTCACGGACTTGAAAAGCGCAGAATATCAACTCTCTGAAGTTGTATTCACGTCGGCGTTCAAAATTTGTGGACCGCATTAGCTTCGCGGCCGCGCCCATTTTTCCATAGACCCCACTCTGGAACTTGAAGCAGCCCTTCATAGAGGTAAAAAGCACAGACCGCGGTCGAATTTCATGGGCCGCGCCCAGGTAAGGAGGTGGGTCCCCATCATTTTGGTATAAATAGAAAGTCCTTAGGACTTTTACACTTTTTGAACCTTGAACTTTCACAGCATTAGAGCATTGTTCATCTTCCTCCTCTTTGATTTTCACTTTCATTCCACATCAATCAAGAGTCCATTTCCCACTAAATTTCACAACTGGTATGCTCAAATCTTTGCATTAATTTTATCTCTTTATTTTCTTTTCTTTTCTTTTAGTTTTACTTTTTCTTTTTAGTTAGGATTTGCTACATGCCACAATCTCAAAATCATGCTTAATCTATAATTAAAATCATGTGGGTGATGTTTACATGCCTAATGGGGAATAGGGTTATTAACCATGTATGTTAATTGCAATAATTTTTGCACATAGTGAAAACCCTAGGTTTGAAATGTTCCTCAGTGCACGTTGTGTTTGAACTCCACGGTCTGCGTTCCTTTTTACGCGGTTCGTGTTCTTTAAATTGTGAAAGTTGAGTATGGTTGCATGTTCGCGGATGCGGTGAATTTTCTGCGGTATGCGTTTCAACTTCCGCGGCCGCGTCCAAAATTACGCGGTCCGCGCTCTTGAGTTTCAGAGAGTTTATCAATTGTTTTTGCGGTCGCGTCCATTTTTACGTGGTCCGCGTTTGTTCTTTTGCGGCCTCGCCCAGTATTTCGCGGTCCGCAGAAGACCATGATCGGAGAGTTGGTAGTCTGATCCCAACCTCTTTGCGTCCGTGTTCATTTTTATGCGGTCCGCGATAGCCCTTCCGCGGCCTCGCACATTTTTTCGTTGTTCGTGGACCCCTGCTGTGAGAAAAATTGTGCTCATTTCATCTGCTTTCCTTTTTAGGCTTCATTGAACAACAATACTAATGATCTTTCCCTAATTGTATATGCAGATAATGGTGCGATCTCGTGGTGGTCCAGAAAAATCAAAAAGGAGGAGAGAATCCTCCCAAGGCCGAGGCAAAGGGAATGAGACTGCACCCTTAGCACCTCATAAGACTATTAGCAAAAAGGACCCACCTGTGAGACCTCAGTCCGACTCCTCAGACACTAGTGCATATCTCTCTTCCAGGGAGATTTTCGAGGGAGACTGCACAACAACCTGAGGCTCAACCTCAACCTTTTCGCCTCGTCAATCAACCCACCTCCTCATCTGAGTCGTCTGATGGCTCAAATGGAGTTAGTATGACATCAACACCCTTTGCTCCACCTGTCCACCTGTTGCAACTCTGTCCTCAACAACATTTGCTCCTATCAATCTAGATGAAGAAGATGTCCCAGATGACGGGAGAGAGGTGATACCCGGGTGGGTGGGGGGGTTGATTAGATCAAGGAAGTCGGTAGTGTGTAAAGATAGGTTCGTGAGTGCGAAGTCCTATCACAAATTCCGGGAATGCTAGCCACGAAGGTCGCTCACCCTCGAGCGACATTTCATAGAAAGAGACATTCTCCCTCACCACCCAGATTTGAAGAGACAATTTGATGAAAGAGTGGGATGGAAAGTCTATACTAGCAAGTTGCCGAAAGTAAATGAGTACCTAGTCAAGGACAACGCCAATGTTGCCCACATAAAAAAGGGCACCTATGTGACTAAGGTACGGAATAAGAATATCTGGTTCGATGGCAAGACTTTGAATACATATGTCGGGTTTGATGATGTAGACGTTACTTCATACATACAGAAGTTGGAATTAGATGAAGCAGCCTGTCTATGGGTAGCATATATGACAGCCATCCCAAGGACAATAGTGGCTTGGCTTACACCAGGGGTCTCAATTTCCAGAAACACCCTTCGCTTTGAAGCCAAAAGGTGGTGCACCTTCGTCTGCAGTCGCCTTGATCTGTGCCAGCATGACTGTGACATTCCACTCTCCCAGACGATCCTCATTGCGTCCACCATGGCGGGGTACCCAATAAATATGGGGAACCTCATGGCCCATAACATATGCAAGGCAACCGGGAAGAAAGAAAGGTCCTACCTTTACTCCAATTTCATCACTATGTACCTAGAGGACTAGGGGGTTGAGGGAAGACACTTTGACACGAAAATGAAGCCGAAAAGGCCCTTCTCTTTGTACAGTCTTCAGGAGCAGACAACCCGAAGTCCAAAGGCAAAGCCACTAACTCCACTAGCTAGTCTGAAGAGCCAAGGGTAGTGGCCACTAGGTCCGAGCCTTCCACAGCGAAGCGTTCTTCAGCTGCTATGCCACCTCCCTCATCTGGGCCATCTGTCACAACCCCATTATCGGTGCCATCCTCCTTCACTTACCCGCAGACTGCACTACGGGTTAATCAGACTTTATCCAACATCAACAACTGGATGCAGGCAGCTACATCAAAGTTGTCTATCTTATCCAGTGCAGCCGCAACACAAGCAAACCCAACACCGCTTCAGTATCCTCCATCGGTGGAGGATTTATTGAAGCAGCTCTTGAATAACGAAAAGAAGATCTTTGAGACATTGGATACTCATGGCAAGGCAATCAAGGAGCTGGGAAAGCAGGTTAGGAAAATGAGAAAGACACATGCCTCAAAGGAGTCGGTGGAGAAGCTGAAGAAGGAGGTGGAGAAGTTCACTTCTGCCGGCGACAACCCACTGGACCTATTTATGGAGGAGACTGCCCATGCAGCACATGCATCAGAGCAGGAGGCTGACATAGAATCGTTTAGAGGATTTGTGGTTCCCCAGTCAGAGGACCTGGAGATACAGTTGGAGGACCCCGAAACTTTGAAAACTTCCATAGCCTACCAATATGATATCCCTAGTCAACCCATTTGAGCCTACGCCTTTTTCATTCAATAGCCACATTACAAGCCTTTATCCATTTTATAATGACCCTCTTTTGGCACCCAATCTTTCCTTAGCATTCATGATGAACGAATTGGCAAGAGCATAAGTTTGGTGGAGAGATGAAGAATTTCAAAGTGATAAAAGGTTCAAAGAAGGAAAAGAAATAGTGAAAAGGAAAGGCAAAGAAAAGGAAGAAAAGTCAAAAAAGACATAGATCAAAAAGAAAGTAAAGGTTGAAGGGATTCAAAGAACGCAATGTTGAAAGGCATAGAATGATGAAAAAAGGAGAAAAATGATTGTCAAGAATAAGAAAAAGTGACAGTGTGTCTCTCTAATTCCCCTTAGGAAGAAGAAAATGACTCAAAGAGTCACGAAAGTATGAGCCATAATGAGAAAATGGATTGCTTAAGGAAAGATGAAACCATCATAGTTCATTATGTCCTACCCTGATCCAAAAGCCTTCATTAAATCCCCACTAAATCCCTATATGATTTCAAGTTCAGTGAGATTACATTAGTGCCGAGTTACATAAGGGGAAAGCCTATGGTACTTAGAGCCAGACTTGTGCCATTCTTTTGAGAGTGATGAGCTTACTTCTTCACAATCTTTGACTTGAGTGTGGCGTTCTAAAAAAGTGAGATTTGTAATAGGAGAGTAGAGGAGGAGGAGTCTGGGATCCACAATGACCTATGTGAGAGAGCGAACTTCCTTGATGAATTGAGTCAACTTTTGATGCTCTTGTATCACGGTAGAACTATAGAACTCAAAAGATCGTAACATGATGTTGTTGATAACGCATTTGTGTTGAGGGTAATTGTTAGTACCAATTAATGCTTGTTGAAGTCACCTTAGGACAACTGGAATTTTCCTTTGATTTTCTTGTGGATGTGGGAATTACCTTGTTTGCTTGAGGAAAGTAAAGCTTAAGTTTGGGGGAGTTGATAAGTAGGGATTTTAGCCTATTATTTGATCTTTTTTACTTGGGTTTTGGGACAAAAATGCTTGAAGATATTCCCGAAAACCAACTTAATGTGCCTGTTTGCAAGGTTTGTTCAAAATGAGCCAAAGAAACCTTAATCAACTCATAAAGGAGTCAAAGTTTCACAAATCCAAGACTGGGATAAGAGCGCTGAGAGCGACAGAAATACGCGGACGCGTAAGGACCAACGCTGAGGCGGCCACAATTATGCGGTCCGCGAAGTAGAGAATCAGAGAAGCTGTTTTGAGCCTAAAAATCAATGCTGACCGCGAGGGAAAAAGGCGGTTGCGAAATCACTAGCGCGGCCGCAGTTGAAATTCCGCTGAGAGCATGTGTCGGGGTTCAGAGACTTTGCAATTTAAGCTTAAATGAAGAACGCGGTCCGCGTCCAAATTATGCGGCCGCGAATGTATCTCACGCGGAAACGGTTGAAAGTACATGATCCGCGATACCAAGCTCTACCCAAGCCCAGATATGAAGAAACGTGGACCGCGCTCACTGATACGTGGCCGCGAAAGCCCAAGTGCGGACGCAGTCAGAATTATGCATCCGCGAAACCTCCGCAGGAGTATTTTTGTCTGGAAATTTTAGCTTAGTATAAATAGACCTTTTTGACAATTTTAGGTTAAGTTTTGTTTTAGTAGAGCACGTGAACGATTGTTTTTACCCTTTTTGGGCAATTTTGTTGTAGATTTCTCTTCAAACTTTAGATTTTAATCTTGTACTTTAATATTATGGCTTATGTTTCATCTTTATCTTTGATTTTTATTGTTATTATGAGTAGCTAGGCCTCATAGCTAGGGTTGTGACCCAACCCTAGTGTGGGTAAATGGGTCTTAAATTTTAGTGCTTAATTGTTTATGGCTTAGTGATATTTAGCTTAATTCATGCTTTAATTGTAGAATTACTGGTTGCAAACACTGATTCATGCCTTTATGACTTAGGCTCTTCTTAATAAAGAGGGACTAAGTCTAGGAAAATTAGGATAACAAGGAATTGGGGTGAATTCAAGAGATTGATAGCCACAATTAAAGGGTTAAATCTAGAGATCGTAATACCCGACTTGAGCCAATTTCACTTGCATTGCATGAACACCCATTTAGGCTTGAGAAAGCCAAATCGGGCAAAGTCACTCAAACTACCAAGAGGTATAAAGTGAGCAATTTTGTGTGATGGTTATACCACGACCCCAATCATAACAAGCTTGTCATAGATTCCTGATACCCATTAGATACTCACCTAGGCGGAAGTCACTTCCCTAATACCTTTTAACACTTGAAAACTTTCACAAAAAATATTGTACTTAACTCTTAGCATACAATAGTATAAAATTAGAATAGAATCAATCACAATAATGTTTGAAAGTGCAATTATAAATAACACTCACATCTAGATTAGTTAGATACCCAACTCCAAACCAAATTGACTCCCTGTGGAAATCGATCCCGACCTTGTTTGGTAAAACTGCATCGACCATCCTCGCTACTTTATAGTGGTGTAGGTTTGGCACCGATCACCTACATTACAACTAAATAAAGTCCTATTTGATCCTAGAATGAATTAGCTCGATTAGTAGAGTAGTACACTACAGGCAAGCCTATGGTGCATCTTTTGTGGCATATGAATGTTATTTTTTAGAGTGAGTGAATTCTTTCTATCTTGAGTTCGTAAGTGTTCTTAGATTTTATTGTGTGGAACTACTCTCTTTTGTTATGTGAGGGCACTTGATTCATGACGGAAATGTAATGTCAGTGACCTCTATGTTAGAGTAAGCGGATAAGTTGTGAATATGGTACTTGTAAGTCAAATCTTGAGGTGAAGATGTTACGCTTTTGTGCTTAGTCTATTTTAAGTATTCTTGGTGTGATGAGTTAGGAGAATTGTTTAAAAAGGTCGTGTCTATATAAAGTGTAGTTTGATTACTCGAGGACGAGCAATGGTTTAAGTGTGGGGTGTTGATAATAGTCTATAATTACGTATTTAGTCGCTTATTACACTCTAATTTACTGCACTTTAATTGAGTTTGAGCTTTAATCGCTAGTGTTTTGCACTAATTGTGTGTTTTATGTCTTGTTGGTGTGATTCCAAGCTATGTAGATGTTATGGGATGAATTCAAGTGATTTAGAACTTTGAATTCTGAGTAAAATGCCAAGAAATTAAGCCGGGATCGTATTCGGGGATCAACGGATGATAGTTAAGAACGAACGAAGAATCGAGTAGGCATATTACAAACTGTCTAGTAAAATGCACATAACTTTTTCTCTCAGAACTCCATTTAGGATCCACAATATATGGTTGGAAAGATAATTCAATGGTCTACAACTTTCATGTTTTACGTTTTTCCAAATTCCAAACAGAACAGGATGAAAAGTGCGTGTCAATCACGGGGCCGCGCACTGACTGCCCATATGGGGCAGAATACTGGCTAAAGTGCGCGGCCGCGCACGTCCTGTTCGGGAAAAGTGTCCTTTTTTCGCATAGGAGAAGGTATAGTTATTTTGGCCCGACCCCACTTGGTATATATACATGGAAATACAGTATTTTGAGGACTTTTGACACAAATTCGACCTAAGGAGGCAAGAACATACTAGGAGCAAGGCGGAGAATTCTTCTATGAGTTTTTCACTTCCTTCTTCCTATTTCTAGTATTGGTTATGAATTCTAGTATTGTAGTTATGCATACTATTATGATTAGCTAATTTTTTATCTAGGGTTTTGATGGAACCTCTTGGAGGATGAATTCTTGTTATGTTTTAATATAATTTAACCTTTGAATTTGTCTATTTGTTCAATTACGTACTTATTTCAGTTGATTGAATGGTCATCGATCGACTGTGCCTATTTATTATGTGTTGCTTTAGAAAGAATACATCTTTAGGTGGTTGTTGAACTACGTCACTCCTAACGTATGTGAGAAATCAATACAACGGGTTAAAGGTAGGTTTAGAAATAACAAAGCCTTGACGTGGTCAAAATGAGCGATTTGATAAAGCCAACTAGCGTAGTTCGAGAGAATATGTCTAGTAAATTATTGTAGTCGCTCGAGAGAGAATTACGGCACCTAAAGTGCTTATGATCAGTAGAGAATACATAAGCAAAATTGTAAGGAACATAGCGGGAAGGATTCCAACATTTGAGAAAATCATAACTCTAGACCTCCTAAATTTAATCTCCAACCCTTAGTATTTTTAGTTGTTAATTTACTGTTTTAGTTTCTTAGTTAATTAGTTAGATATAAGAATCTTAATCTTTATAACTTAGAAATTTATTCGAGCTTGTCTTCTTAGCGATATTAAACAATTATGCCGAAACCTTAGTTCTCTATGGGATTCGACTCCGAACTCTTAGATCGGATTATATTTGCAGCGACCACTTATTTTTTTTAGAACTAAAGTTGGTCGTGATCAGTACATAACATCCGTATTCACGTAAGATTCGGGGAAGGACCGCACCTAAGGAGTGTGATGTAGACAACCTACCCTAATGCAAGTATTAATAGCTGCTTCGACGGCTCAAACATGTGAGCTATAGATCACACATAGACGACCTTAATTTATAGTTGCTCCAAGAAACCTTCTCAAACAGAATATCAAAATAAAATCAAATTCGATCCCTCTAAACCTTGATTGGAAAAGATGATTTCAGCAAAGAGGGAAGCATTAGATACCAAAATATTAGTGGTGCTAGGAAAGGCAAATTCACATGGACAAATATGACCATATCAAGAATACTAAAATAGAATGCAACACTATGAGTTTGAAGGCAATATATATTACTAACTGAATTTAAGCACAAAGGTATATAATTTGCATTGGATAAACAAGGAAATTCCCTCTTTATACAAAAACAAACTGAAATCTAATAGTTATAATCATAAGCAAAATCAGTAATACCAACCATAGCTGAAACCACTTGAGAAACAATATAAAAACTGCCTCCCATAATAACCAATATTAAAATTGCAGAAATAGGATTCTTCAACAGCTCATAAATGGGTTCAAAAACAGCCCAAAGAACTCCAGTACTAACTGTCAATGCATAAATTGCATATCTCCTCATATTATCCCAAAATTCCTCCAATAATGGACCTTCTGGACCCAAAGCCAATGCCTTATTTTGATCATCAAATCCCATTAAAAACAGCATTACCCCAACAGATACAGCTCCCAATACCAAAAGTTTTGAGCTTTTCTCATTTAAACTAGCTTCAGACTCAGAATTTTCAGTTCTTGAAATTTTCTTGGATTTGTGCAAAATTTGTAGAGCTATTGGTTTAACTAAGTTTCTTTTTTCTGCAGCTAGCTGGTGAATTTCTCTCTTCCCATAAGGAACATTTTGAGGTTTATTAAGGGGTGAATTGTGCTTGAGTTGGATGAGCAATGGAAGATTAGAGCGTTGGAAATGGAGTTGAAGTCTCATTTCTTCTTTTTGTGAGATAGAGCAATGGAAGGTTGTGGTAGTTTGTTTTAAATGTATTTATTATGCCTTATCTTCTTTCTCTTATCTTGAAAATGGGCCTTTAGATTAAACAGATTGAGTTCGGGCCCATTGAATTACAGGCCCAACTCTATTATCATTCTCTGTCAATATAAGCCCACATTGTCAAAAGGGACATTCAGTTTACCAAAATCCAGTTACAGTCAATAACAACCTCGTTTGTTCTGAAATTTTTTGAATATTAAAGGGTGGACATAGTTTGGGGAAATTCAAAATTCGAACCAAAATCTAAAATTTTTAAATTTTTGGTTTGGATTTTTGGATAATGGATTAGAGTTCGGATTTTATTTTTAAAAATTTTGGATTTTGGATTGGATTTTGGATGTGGGACTTCGAAATTTCAGATATCCGAAAATCCGAAATTTGTGTCTTATATTTAGCAATACCAGTTAGACATTAGCCCCGTTACGCCATTATTCATATACATACTTAATACTAATAAGTCTAAATCTCCTAAAGTATTCATGACCATTAAAACACTAGTCCGTATATTCAATACAAACTATTAAGTCCAATATGTGATTCTCTACTAAATCATATGTAATATATGGTTTTCTTTTCCCTCATGTCTCACCCACACAGCCACGCCATACGTGCGTTTGTAAACACTGGAGAGTCAAGGCCGAAGCTGACTAAAAATGAATTTTGAGGTCACCTTTCCTAGTTAATATTTTAACTTATAATAGTATATTTGAATCAGTGTGATGTATTGCATATTCAAGACTTTTTTTTCTTGAAGAGGCATTATATAGAGTCGAGAAGATATCAAAAACTAAAGCATCTTTTAATTATCATCTTTCTACTTCATTTAAATGATAATTTTATATCGAGTGTTTTCTATAAGCTCAACTTATAGGCTTAGAAGTTAGAACCAAAAATCCGAAAGATCCAATCCGAAATTATTTGAATTGGATTTGGATTGTAATTTCATCAATCCGAAAACTAAAAATTCAAATCGCAATTTTATGTTCAATCTGAACTGCCCAAATGCACACCTCTAGTTATAGCGAAGTGCTGTTATAGAGAACATATATTATAACGTAACATAAAAATTAGTTTCGAAAAAGCTTGGCTTTTATATAGAAGTGTGTTATATAGGGATGTCATTATAAAGCAGGTTGACTGTATATTATTGTGTTTTTTTGTTTAACAATCTTGTATTCAGAAAATTACACTCAATGTCTTTAAAAATGGGTGGTCTTGATTTAATCTCCTTTGCCTTAACGACAAACCTTTAAGGTCGAAATCAAAAGTATTGCCCATGGAACAAGCGAGGGACAATACTTGTTAAACTAGAAATTCTGCCCATGGGGGCAAATGGTCAAAAAATCAATAGTGGCGTCGAAGTGTCGTAGTTATTCATATCACCCTTCGCTATTGGGTATCATTTAGTTTGATTAAATTGAGGGTGCTAAAGGGGAAGTCATTCTCACGTTCGAATTTGAGATCTCTAATTAAGAGCAAAAGAATTTCATCCATTTTGTATTGGCCGAAATTTGGACTACGTTTAATAACGTCGTTGGCCAAGGTCGAAGATTGGGTCAGCCAACATCTGGAGACGAAGGGTCTATTTTGAACGAGATTGGCGGTAGGTCCAGCATAAGAAGTCCATAATAACGGTAGGTTCCCAAAGAATGTTCCCTATATATAGGAAACTAAGAAGAGAAAAAAGGTATCTGAAATTCTCTGAAAGAACACTTTGTAACATTGACTATCAAAGAATATACATTCCTTGTCTTTTCTATTGATTCCCAAGTGAAAAAGACACCTTGTCATATACTAGATCCAAGAGCATAGTCTTCCATTCACGCTGCTTGTCATCTGCATTACTGACAAAGAGATAGTTGACTCTTAACACTTGGTAGCGAGTTATTCTTTAATATTATATTTATTGCTATTGCATGCATTTAATCTGCCTACTCTCTCACATATATTTGTCAATCATTATCGACATCTTTGTCTGATATTGAATATTACGCCACTTTAATTTCATTTTACCCACCATCACATTCATAAATCTGACGGTTATTAAATTTAACTATGATTAACCTTCCATTTCATTCGTTAAATTTTTTATAGAAAAATTTATCACGTTTATAGTAAAACACATTCTTGTTGAATTCTTAGCCGACTCTAGCAATTAGGGAAGGGAAAAGAAGAGAAAAGGAACAAAGAGAATGAGATGGAAAAAAGAAATACAAAGAGAAAATAAGAGATTAAAAGGGAAAGAAACATTTAGTTTTAGTGAACGTAAGAAGAAATGTGTTTTCCTTTTGACCCCATCCCTTCATATTTCTTTTTGTCAAATCAAGCAAAGAAGGAAGAGAAGTTCCTTTATAAATTCCAATCCAAATTAGTTAACTTGTGATATGAAGCTGCGAATGGAAATTTAAAAATCACATGCTATAAGTACTTGGAAATTTGTAAAATTATGTACAAGAATTTAAGTACAATTGGATAAAAAAAAAGGTGGCAAATGGAGCAATTAAATTAAAATAATATACTCCTTTTATCTAGAAAGGCACTAAAAAAGATACCCCCCCCCAAAAAAAAAAGAGTTGCACCGCTTACTTGAAAAATGACAAGCCAATCAAAATTTATTTGACCACGATTTTCTTAAACAAGATTTACTATAATTGAGATTAGTAGTAAATATGTAAAACTATATTTAAAAAGGATTTAAAAGTTAAATTAATCCATCTCCTTAATTTATATGAAATTTTTTTCTTTTTAATCTGTCCCCAAAATACTATCATATTTTTATTTAAAAATAACTTAACTCTAAAATTTTAGTAATTTATAGTCACAGAAGATAATTTTTTTTAATTAAAAAAAAAACAAATAAGAGAAACCCCATAAAAGCAAAAGCTTCAGTTTAGTAGTAGTCCATAGTACAAATTGTTTCTCCCTCCGGTTTGCTGCTCCCACATGTCACCGCGGCACTAAGGAATTTCAAACCCCTGCAAGTGCAACCACTTGGCCATGGCTCTTGCCTTTTCCACCTCTATTTTTCTTCTTCTTTTTCTTCTTCTCCATTTGCTCTTTATTACTATTATTATTATTATTTTTCCTTAACCGTCACCGCTTGTTGAAGGAAAAAAGCCCAACTCATCACCTTTCTCTCTGGCTTTTCTCTGAAGCTGTTCTTCTCTGTTTCCCCAAAAAAGATACAATCTTTTTGCTATTTTCAGGTCAGTTACCTACTTACTTTTTTTGGGTTCTTTTTTGTTGCTTGTTTCCATTTCCAACCCTAAGCTTATTTGTGTGTGTGATCACTTAATGTCTGGTCAATGCTGCTTCAATGTTATATGTTTATGTTCTTGTATATGCTTTATCTTTTAAAATCAGCATTACCCATTTTGTTTCTCACGTGAGTTTTAGCTTCATTGTTGTTTTTCATTGGAAAAAAAAAACCCTGTTCTTTGTATCTGATATTCTGTTGACAGCTTTCTGGAATTAAGGTTAGTTAATCTTTGAAACTAAGCAAAACCCTCTTTGTGCTTACTTGGGTTTTGTGCTTTGATGTTTTTTTTTTTTCCGTTGTTTAGATGGTTGTCAGGAGCTAATCGTTGGAAAAACCTGTTAATTGTATCTGATGTTTTTATTTGATTAACCGAGAAATCCCAAGGGCCAGTGACGCAAGGTTTGAAACTCCGGAGGATAAAGAAGGTCCGCCCCTTTACCCTTCTCCACTTTGAATACCAGGCCTATGACATGCGCCTAACCCAAATATCACAAGTTGAGCTCTTACCACTAAACCCCTGGGGGCTGGAAATACCTGTTCTTTGTATTTGGTGTTTTTAGTTACATACTTTCTGTTTGTTTTAATAGGTGTAATGTTTTGCCACTTTTTGATCGGGTCCGAAATTGTGAAATTAGTAGGATTATGCTTGCTCATGACTCTTTAGCCTGAAATAATTATTTTTGTTTCTTTGAAAAGAACGTTTTATGTTTCTGGATGAGGGTGTTTAGGAACTGTAGTTGTTTTCGATTAATCCAAACTGTTTGTCCTCTGTGTAAATCAGGATGGCTGCAGATAATCATGTATTTGTTGCGTGGGAAGAGCGGGTTATTTCTCAAGAGAAGGGCCATCGTGTTGTGCACTACTACTTGAAGGGTTTCTTGGGGGAGTCAATCCTTGCTGTGGTGGGTACTGAAAGAAGTATAAGGCACATAACATATGTTGTCTCTGAGGATTATTTAGATGCTTTTGGGCATACAAGAACTATAAATTCTGGAACAAAGTGGCGTACAAGACGAGAGGTAGTGGAATGGCTGACGTTTTTGGTTTCAAAGCGTCGCCAATCATCACCTATTTCAAGTATGTATAATCATGTTGCTGTCTAAGATTTCAGTCACATGAGATTTACAGTATTTATTGGCATAAATGTACATTGAATTGCTCTAGTTTCTGATATTTAGCATTTTCGGAAGAAGTTGACAGTAGATTACTGGCTGCTGGTTACACCCGATCAATGCAGAGAAGGCAGATGTTTTATGATCATGTTTAAAAGCAAAAAGTTCTGCGAATGTCCAGACTATCTCCTTGATGGGTTGATCTCAGTCTCACTTCTTGTGAACTTTTGGCTTGCTACAGTGCTTTGCAAATTAATTCGTAGATGAAAAATCCGTTTTTGATGAATTGTAGATGAAATATCTTACGCTTTGACAGGAAAGAAACTGAATTACGTCTCGATTATTGTTTCCATGAAGAAGCCTCCCCCCCCGAGGGTTATTGGGGAGGGAGCAGAGAGAGTTCCTTTTTTACTTTGGGATTTTTGTCCAGGCACAAACTGAATATTCAATTTACTTGTGTATCTAGATTTAACCTAGAGTGATGGTAGTTCTTTGTATCCCCGGGACGGATGATCCTTGTTTGAAGAATATATGGGAACGTATCTTCCTAAGTAACTACCTCATTATGCTTTGTTTTGCAAGGAAAGTATACTTTGTGCTCCTTGTTCTGACCACAGTCGCCTGTGTGTTGTTGTACTTTCAAATGTGCAGTACACAAGTTTGTGGTTTCGTATAATACTTTGAGAATGAGGCTTTTCTTCGGCTGATTTAAACTTTACAAGTTGTGGCGGTAATAGGAGAAATAATTTGATAAATAAGGTTACACCCGTCCAGCAACATGATGGGTCATTCGATCCTAAAGCCTAAAGTACAACGTGGTTTAAACTTCAACTCTCCTGTTTAATTGTCGAAGCACATAAGTTAATGTAGAACAATAGTTATGACCACTCGTGTGACGTCTTAACACTAGCTACCAGTTGTGTTAGCGAGCACGAAAGGAAACCTCCTCTTTTTATGTTTCTCTTTGATCTGGAGCTTTGGAGTTTGGACTTGACATGGTATTTTGTGCTTCCCTTTTTGGGAGGCTCTTCTATACTCTCTTCACCAGGCAATAGACAAATAGTCATACAGATTATGGTTTCCTTACTACTTGCCCATGTAAAGTACTAACTTACTGTTAACACTATGTTGCCTTTATTTAAAGTAAGTGGTCTTGTTTTACTGCAACGCCATGTCCAGTGTCCTCCTGAAATATTTGTAATTAAGATACTTTATATTATCTCACAAGTTTTTTGTGTTTTGTGTTAGTTACCAAAAAGCATCAAGTATTTAGTGGTTACATTAGTTGTGAAGTATTTATAATAAATGACCTTGGAGTTGTTTAGGACTATGATTGTTAAGTGGAAAAAGCCCTACACTAGGTTTCTAAGGATGTTGGCTTCTACTGTGAGAAGTTTAGATGCCATATTTATGTTGTCATGATCTGGTGATTTTCAACATGTGTATAGAGAGGAAGACTTCTAAAGTGAAAATATACAGTTCGAAATTGGATCATGTAATAATCAGTTGGCCAAGAAGCAATTGCTCATGCATCCAATACCCAAACTCCTGAACATAGAGTACCGAGAAACAGTACTACCTATCACTTTTGAAACCTTTTGGAACCCTTACACAACATAGGGACCAAGAATCCGGTAATACTCATATTCTGAAGTGTACAATGGCAGAAGAGAAGGTGCATCATTATTCACTTTTCTACAGTTCTGGCTTGAGTTGTTGACCTTCATGGCATTAGTCGATTTGACTCATAAGGGAGGTCCCCTATCGAGTCATTGGCATTAGTCGATTTGACTCATAAGGGAGGTCCCCTATCGAGTCATTCTCACGAATTTATTTTTACATGTGATGTTAAAAAACATAAAAAGAAAAGGAGTCAAATCCAGGGTGGAGGCGCAACTCCTATTATGCTATTGGTTTTGTTGTTGTTCAATAGACCAAATTCAGCAATAGATATTCACACCTCGATTTTGCATTTCCTAACATCTTAAGATTGGAATCATACTTTAATCATGGTTAAATTGACACCACACTAAGAAACTATTTTTTTTATGATGTCATTAACATCATGAAAGAAAAATTCCTTTTTACTTATTCGACATTAAATTATTTAAAGAAATTTTAAATGTTATTTTAAGAAGATCCCCCACACTCTTACTTCATGCTACGTGATTGATGTGTTATGGAGATTAAGAAGGTAACTATCTCTAGGTATCGAGCTGGTAAAAATGGGATGTTATAGTAAAAAAGTTTAAGGAGAATCCTATAGGAACAATATAGTATTTAATCGAATTGTGATGTAATTATTTAAATTGTTGAAAAGTTGTGTAGAAACTCCGCCTATGTGAGTTAATGATATACGTTGACTTCCCAAACCTGGATAAAAAAGGAGTCGAAGAGGGCTGTAGTAGGTTGAGGACCACTTTAAAACGATCGAATATGATGGTCTATATGGAATGGAGTTGATATATAGGATTCATTCACCAAATGGAGAGATTTAAAGTATTAGATTACCTGAATCTTTACCAAAATGCTTACCTCCGTGTGTTTGACTGCACTTGTGGTGGAGATAATATAAATACAATCATCACTAGTATCTGAGGAGTCTCAGCAGGTGTATCTGACCTTCTGAGTCCATCTTTTCTCTTTTTATAGTATTTGTGTTGCGCAGAGAAGAGATCACGGTAAAAATGTTTGCATCTGATGATCAAAAAAAGAAAAAACTAGATCGAGGTAAAAGTGTTGATACCTGGAGATATCTGATCTTAGAGTTTCGTTATCCTTCTATGTCTATATAACATTAAAAATTGTATATTTTTTTCCCGGTTTTCCCTGATAAAGTCAATTTTAACTCTTTGACAGACGGGGAGGTTACAGTTCTCAGACCTTTTGTTTTGTCAGTATCTGTTTTGATTGATTGGTGATAATCAAAGAAGAATGTAGTTTTTGATGCTTGATGATCTTAAGAGTTTCTAACCTTTGTTTCTATTACTTTAAGTAACTACTTTGGACTTTCCTAGGTCCTCCTGTTCTTTCTGGGGGCTAATTGGAACTAATACATCTTTTTCTTTCTCGATGGATAGCACTAGTACATCTTTTTGCGTGGTTTTGGCCAACAAAAAATAGATATCATCCCTGCTCTAATGTGAAAGGGCCCAGTTTGACCTCTTTTCAACTTCCACCCTGAAGGAGAAAGGGGCTAAATGCAAGGAAATAATCCTTGGTTCCTGGAGGCGGCACGCTTCCCTCAGGGAAGAGGGAGAAGGTCGATTGGCCCCTACGTAGGGTTGTGGCGGCAAGGAAGAATTAATTTTTAAAGATATGCAATTGGGATGTTTTATAAGCAACTGATACGGTCACAATTTGTCTGATTGTGATCTTGGTGCTGTCTGGTTGTGATCTTTTGCATTTCCAAATAGGGTAGAATCTTTAGTAGACCTAGACTCGTAGTCAATATGAGTCTGCCCTGTGCTTTTTACACTATTTTGGTATTTGACTTGAATGGTAAACTTTTTCTCATTTTTGTCTTTTGCTTCCCTTTTCCATTTCTCCTTATGCATCTGTGTAGTGATCCTTAATATCATGCATGTTTGGTAATCTTATTAATATTGAAGAATCGGATTGCATAATCTTGCTCTGTTGCTTTCCTTTTCAATTGATATATATGTTCTGTGTTGTGCTTGATATTCTTGTACTTCCAAGTATGACCCTAATTCAATAATACTCGACTTTAGAATAGATTTTCTTTAAGGAAATGTAGGCTAGGCGGCTGAACTTTGTTAAATTAATGTCCTTTAGTTATAGCTACTTGTCTTGCTTGAATGTGGTCGAAGGCAGGAGAGTTTTCCATGTATATTCCTTGTTTCAGCTAATACAAAGATAGAGAAAGATTATAGTACACCTGATACATGATCTATTCCATAGCTGCCTGTGGAATCGTAGGCCTTGAACGCTCTTGTTTTTAGCTGAATTCCTGGTAAATTGCTGTTTCAGCTGGAAAGTTGCTATTTGCTTTCTGAGTTGTGTGATGCTGGGTACAGTTAAATCTCTGCTTAAAGGATGGTCGCCTAATAGTTATAAATTATTTTTTTCTTAATTTAATCCGCTTTACTTTTAGTGAATTTGACTTCCCTTCTCTTGCAGATACCCTGACTAGTGAAACGAGAAATTCTTTAATGGCTAGTTTACCTAATAGGGGGATCCACATAGCTGATGAGGTCTCAAATCTGTTGATCTATTCTTTGAGATTAGTTTAAATTTTGTTAAACTAGATTTAATGAAGGGAAAAATATATATTGCAGGGCGAGCTTCCTAGAAAATTGAAGGCCAGAAAATCAAATATTTTGTGGTCAGGGACTGCTTGGACCTGCTCCCAGCAACTTAAGCATTATCCTTCTTTTTGCAGGAACGGGACTAAAATAGCTGTAAGCACTTTGTAGCATTAAATCAGTTCCTTGACCTCATATTTCTTTTCCTTCTCCTTTAATTTCTTAGTTTTCTGCAGATTAATTCCTTTGCGGAAGTCATGGGCGAAGAAGAAAATCATTACCTTGGTTACTTGGAAGATTTATACGAGAACAAGAAGGGGCAGAAAAGAGTTAAGGTGCAGTGGTTTCACCATATTCAGAAAGTTCGATGTGTAATTCCTCAGCTTGAGGGACACCCTAGAGAAGTTTTTATCACATCTCATGTTCAGGTGATCAATGCGGAGTGTATTGATGGCCCTGCTGCAGTTTTGACTCCTAGAGATTATGAGAAATATATCTCTCTTGTCCCAAAAAGCTCGTCTTCTGGTGTTTACATGTGCTTTAGGGAATTCAGACACAACAAAGTCATGCCAGTCTCTCTGAGTAAAATGGATGGCTACTATAATCAAGCGATATTTACTGTGTTACGCAGTCAACAAGTTTCCCAGCATAAGTCAAAGGGTCATAAGTTGCATGAAGCAAAACATATAACCCATGAAGATCCTTTAGAGCGAGGCCCAAGGAGGAGTACAACAGTCGAGCAGTATCTGAAACTGGAGAGCGGCCATTCTGGTATCAGAAAGTCAATTCCTGGGAACCAGATAGCAAAAGCCGAACCAAGTTGCCAAAAGTTGAAAATAAAATTGTCAAGCAGAGGACCAGTTGGAATTCAGCTTGTTCGGCCCAAGGTCCAATCTAAGCTGTTTTTTGAAGTTGGTGACAGCATAGAGTTTCTTTGTCAGGACAGTGGCATGAGAGGCTGCTGGTTCAGGTGTAAGGTCTTACAGGTCTTACATAAACGTCTGAAAGTTCAGTATGATGACATTCAGGACTGTGACGGTCCAGGGAAGCTAGAGGTACCATAATCACTGCGACTATAATTCAGTTTATATGTCAGTAATTTTCGTAAATACAAAAAGGAGAAAATTTGAATCTGTTCTACGATCTACTTGCATTTATGTCAAAAATATATATTGACCTGTCCTTCCTTTACCCTGTTTTCTGACACCTTTGCTTGATTTATAGGAATGGGTTCCCTCCTCCAGAGTTGCAGACTCTGATAAGTTGGGCATGAGATGCACAGGACGCTTCACGGTCCGGCCCCAGCCTCCGGAAGATTCTTCTGATCTTTCTTTTGAAGTAGGAGCTGCAGTTGATGCTTGGTGGTGTGATGGGTGGTGGGAAGGTGTTGTTGCTGGAATTGATGTTTGTGGAAGTGGTCGTCTTCAGGTTTACTTCCCTGGTAAGGTTCATGCTGTCAAAAGATGGATCCCCCCCCCCCCCCCCCCCAAAACCCCCTTACTGATTAAGATATAACAGTCCCAAAGAGCACCAAAAGAACTAAAAAGTCAAAATAGATATAGAGAACAAGAATAAAAGGAGAATTCTTGCGTATTGGCTGATTGCGGCGTAGCATCTTCTTATAAGGAACTAACTCAACAGCTTATGGATGTAACATTGGAGTTTCCAATTACTTCAAATCTGGGTTGAAATCATAGGTCTAAGCTCAGCATTGTCATCTAACATAAGAGTGGAAAAAACTCAAAAAGTAAGCCTAGCTTCTGGCTAATTTGTTGTCGGAATTTTGGATGTTCAATCTTTGTCATGGCTTGACGCCACAAAGTGTTTTTTCCCTTCAATAACAGGTGAGAACAGATTCTTGGAGTTTCAAATGAAGAATGTGAGGGCTTCAAGAGATTGGATAGATAACAAATGGATAGAGGTTAAGCGAAAGGCAGACATAAAGTCATTCATAAGCTCAAGTTTAACTGAGGTATCCAAGTGCAGTATCAAAGTAGAGTCGACGTCTAAACACACAATGGAGAAGCGAGATAGTAATGTGGCTCCTAAACTGAAAATGCGATGGCGTAATGATTATCTTGAAGGTAAGAACTGATCTCAGACATGCTACAGGTGATAACTATGGCATCTAGGAGTCAATTTTTGTCATAGTTTTCACAACCTCTACTAATGGTGAAGCAATAGAAGCAGGAAGAGAGTGAAAAATTAATGCTTTTTGGCACTGTGGGTAAAATTTTTTGACTTGTAACTCTCAACAGTGCCCCCTTTGCTATTTTTGTAAATATATAGGCCCTGATATAAAAAGAAGAATTAACCCAAATAGCTGCCCAACCCTACCAATTAAACTAAAAAAAGGCAGTGAATGTATAATATATATATATATATATATATATAATATGTATTACATGTGTATAATCGTGTATAATCTATGTATATGGCTAGAAATAGTAAACAAATAATATGACCGGCTATTTGTGTAAAAATTTCTAATTCCTTTCCATACAAAAATGTGGAGAGGAAGGCTTTATAAAACGTAGGGACTATAGGCAAGCAATCTTCTTGCATTAATGCAGTCATACCTCTATAACAACATCACTGTATAACAATCATTCACTATAAAAGTTAAGTTTTTTATGAAACCGATTTTCATGCTATGTTTGTTATATTATATATTCTCTATAACAACACTTCGCTACAACAGCCAAAAAAATCCGGAACTGATGTGATTATTATAGAGACGTTTGATTTTACAAAGCCCCAAAAGTGAGTCCATCGAACACCGCATACTCTTGTATTATGCACTCTCGGAGTGTTTATCTGGATCATGTTTATCTGGATCATGTTTGTACTATGTTTGTACTAGTATAGCTCAGAACTCTTTAAAAAATGATTATTGTTATATCGTGTCTAACAAATACGATTGATTTATTCATGATAAGAGTACTAAGACGATATACCAACTCAAGTAAAAGACAATTTAATAACACTAGTATCTGTAGTATTTAATAATGGATGAAAACACAATCCATTATGTCAAAACGAATCAATAAGCTCAATGGAGTTAATTGAGCAAAAAGGACGTTGGGAGGATAGAGAGGCTGTTTCCGATTGACTCTCGGCTAGGTAATAGATGAAAAGAAGCACAGGCCACGAGTAGTAACAACAACTACATGAAATTATGAAAACCAAAGCGATAGATATCCATCAAACAACAGGTAAAAATACCAATCTACGAGTAACAATGATACCGTACTAATATTTACTGTTAGCGGTCTGAGAAAGAAAAAGCAAAACGCTCGACTACCTACTAGCCTTCTACCCTAATCCTCGACCTCCACACCCTTCTATCAAGGGATATGTCTTTGGTAAACTCCAACTGCGTCATGTCCTGTCTAATCACCTCTCTCCAGTACTTCTTAGGCCTACCTCTATCTCTCATCGTACCCCCAAGGCCAACTTCTCACACCTCCTAACTGGGGCATCAATGCTTATTGTGAACAACTAATTTTTGACCACACTCAAATGTTATACTATTTTAGTAGAAATATTCCT
>MDKI01253862.1:0-24323 GCA_005239505.1 Nicotiana paniculata
GGTATAACGCCACATACTATGGCGTTATACCTGTGTCAGACAAATTCAGTATGTATAACGCCACAGTATGTGGCGTTATACATAGTTCCATTCTATGTTTTTTTGGACTTATTTTGGTTCTATCTGTCCAAATTTAACTTACTTGTGTTCCACTCCAATATTCTGCCAGCTTCCCTAAAAATCAGGGAATAGGCATCTTTTAAAACAGAAAAAAGGAACAGCTGTCCAGTTTTCAGTATATTTTATTAACAATTTTGGACAGCTGTCCCTTTCTAGAAGCTTATTTCATTTTCAGGATATTCTTCTTTTCTAAAAACACTTCAAAGACCCTCCTAAATTCCTTTATTTCAGTTAGCTCCAATAAGTACCTTATAATTTACAAAATAGGACAACAAAAACAGAGCAAAGACCCAAAACAGAGCAAAGATAAAAAATAAAAAAAACAGACAATTATGCAATTTAGCTTAGTGAACAATTCTAACAAACAAAGTATTTCAACACCTAAAATCTAAATCGACCACAACCCTGAATAAACTAAGCATGAATCGGATTGAAATGAGGTAGGAACAACGTTTGATGCATCATTAAGCAGGCAATTCAAATGACAGTTTCAACAAAATCAACTAAGTGTAATTGAAGCTAATGCTAAAACATGTTGTAATTAACCTAAAACTAAACTATTCATGTAAAACAACAAAACATCAATCTGTGAAAAGATCATACTGTTAAACCAAATGACCGAGAAAAAAGAAAAAAAAATGAAAGGAAGAAGTACCTATGGACGATCACTGCTACTTTCGAAAAATCCGAGCATAGGTTGATATTGTCACACGAGCATTGATCCATGCTCGAAAGGCAGAAACAATGGCTGCCTGTAACAATAACGACCCTAGCTTGGCCGTAGAATTGAATACAAATGATACCATAAGGCTATGGAGTTCCGGTGGGTCGGTGAGTGATTGACCGGATTCCTGCGGTGTGAAATAAAACAAACAGTGACTTCAAACACTAATCTCTTAACGAGGGTAATCGATTAGTGTTGGTATAAACCTCAAATTGGCCAGAATCTGGGAAGACTCGACATAGTGGTGGATTTTAGGTTTTGTGATTTTTCGATCTAAAATCCCTGGAGTTATAGGGGTTTATGAAGGAAGCCGTTTGGGATTAGGAATGAGGAGGAGAAGAGGATTGTAGGGTGGCGATTTGGGGTGGTTTGGAGGTGGGCTACCGGCAGAGGATTGTGGAGGGTGGCTAGGGTTTGGCTCAGAGAGGAGGGAGATGAGGAATGAAAAGTTCTAGGGTTGGGGGAGGGGGGGGGTGTTAGGACAATTTTATGGGAGGAGGTTGGTCAGTTTAGGGCCGTTGGATTAGATGAGATCAACGGTAGAGATCGATTCAAATCAAAACGGGGTCGTTTTGGGTATTAGAGATTTGGACCAGGTGGGCTTGACTTGGGCTAGGGGCGGATGAAGGATTTTGGGCCACTGAACTTGGCCTTGTCCCAATCAACAAAGCTCTTTTTCTTTTTCCTTCTTTTCCTTGATTTTTAAATCCTATAAAATTAATTAAAAACCTAAATTAAGTCCTAAATAAAACCTAACATGTAGAATTTAAATTAATTATATATTTATAACATTAAAATAATTAATTAAATTAAAACTAATGAAAGAAAGATACTAATTTAAAAACTAAAGCTAAAATGTAAAAATGACCAAAATTTTTATGATTTTCATTTAATAATGTAATTAACTCAAGTAATTAAATTCTAAATGAAAATAAACCTAAAATTTTATGCAACGAAGAATTAAATAATTTTTTTTTATTTTTATGACATTAAAATATTAAGAATGCACAAAATGCAACTAACTGCGAACAATTAACAAAAATTCCTACAAATTCTATAAAAGTTGAAACAATTAAGAAAACCTATTTGTGAACTTTTGTAGGAGTCTTTTAATCGGGAAAAAATCACGTGCTCACAAGGAGGAGCCTCAAAATTCTACGGCAAAGTCATTGGTTCATCTAACCAGTTTCTAAACTATATTATGCATGCATGCTTTTGAACATAAACTTTGCTTTAAAGAACGCTACCCCAATAATTTGAACAGGATCTTTAGACAAAACAGATCAAATCAAGCAAGCAGACGAAGGCACGAACCAACTTTCCCCTACAAAACTCACGATTTTTCTTTGAACGCAGGAATAAGGTATATGCACACCTTGGAATCACAGCCTTCGTAGCTATAAAGATACCAAACTCACTTCCAGCTAAGAAATACTTTGCTATCACTTATTATTTATTGCATGAGACTAAGCTCTATCTCAACCTTGCATGAGGCTAAGCCCTGCCTCCCTACTTGCATAAGGCTAAGCTCGGCCTTCTATTTGCATGAGGCTAAGCCCTGCATCTCTACTTGCATAAGGCTAAGCTCTACCTTCTACTTTCATGAGACTAAGCTCTGTCTCAACCTTGCATGAGGCTAAGCCATGCCTCCCTACTTGCATAAGGCTAAGCTCTGTCTCAACCTTGCATGAGGCTAAGCCCTGCCTCCCTACTTGCATAAGGCTAAGCTCTATCGCATAAGCTTAGTCCACTGTTATCTGCGTTCGCAAATCCTTGTTCGCGTTCGCGTTCGCGTAGCTTAGCGACAGCAGCTTGTGATTTCCCCTTTCTCTTACGCGATCGCATATTGTCTTCCGCGATCCCGTAGTGCAGCTATTAGCCTCAACATTTTTCCCTTACGCGATTGCAGTGTTAAGTACGCGATCACATAGCATAATTTGGACAGTAGCCTTTTCCTTATACGCGATCGCATAACCCTTCCGCGATCGCATAGCACATTTTGGACCAACACCTATTTTCTTCTACGTGATCGCATCTCTTCACTCGTGATCGCGATGCACAAAAATCAAGGCAAACAGAATATATTCCAAAATCGAGGGTTTCACCATTTTCACCATATTTTGACTTGTAGAGCTCGTTTATGAGCGATTCTTTGTGGGTTTTTCTTGAAATTAGATTGGGTAAGTGTTCTTCACCTAGAATTAAATAAAGTCTTTATATTTATCATTTAAATTGTGTTTTGGGTTTAGGAAAAATATTGGTTTTTGAAGAAAAATTTTAAAACGAAATTTCATGATTTGAGGGGCGAAATGGTATCGGAATTTGGTAATTTTTGTATGGTTGAACTCATTTTGGAATGGGTGTTCGTATTTTATAAAATTTATCGGGTTCCGAGGTGCGGTCCGGGGGTTCAACTTTAGGGTCGATTTTTAGATTTTTGTAAAGATCGAAACTTTATTATCCGGAATAGTTCCTTATAAGTTTTATGTGTGTTTTGAAGTTGTTGTAATTGGATTTGATCCGTCCAGAGAACTTTTCACCCGAGAAGTCCATTTTAGAGTACCGTGTTTTCGTCTTTGAGGTAAGTATCTTGCCTAACCTTGTGTGGGGGAATTTCCCCTTAGGATTTGAGTCTTCTATGTTGATTGTAGTCCGCGTACGCGAGGTGACGAGTGCGTGCTCGGACTTATTTGTGGGAAGTTGACCCTTTAGGAATCTTAGGTCCTTATATTCGTTGAGTATGAATTTTTTTGGCATGAGTGAATTTCCTAATTTCTAGTTTCATCTTTATTTGCTTAAATATAGAATTTCTTACTTTTGGATTTACTCTTATTGCCTATTGAATCATAATTGAAGATTTTATTCCTTTTACTATCATGCTATGTCTTATTAACTGCTTATCTCTAATTACAATTATCTTTATCTCATCCTATAATTGTTTGGTCTTAACGAAGGTTTATTATTACTTTCATGTTGCTTGTCCTTAAGTGAAATTGTTGGATACCCTCGAAACTGCCCGACCTTAAAGGAAGTTTGGATAGACTATACCTTAGTTGACTTGCTCGTACATAGAGTTAACGGATTCGAGTTGATTTCTTGTTGTTAACCCGTGCATTTAGGTAAGACTGTTACATGACATTTTCCTTCTTTGTTGAGCGGTTCCTAATATGCCTAGCTTTCCTTGTTATGTTTATTTCTCGTGAACTAGTTTTGCCTATCTTTTGATCCGTCACGACCCAAAATTCTTAGTCGTGATGGCGCATGTCGTGGAATAAGGCAACCCAGACATTTTGTTGAATCCAAGTTTATTTTTTTGAAAATTTATGAATTTAGAAGGAGAATATTGACAATAACCCATTTGAAAGTTTAACAACATTTAAATCACATTTCAAAATCCAACCCCGGATCTAGTGTCACCAAGTCACGAGCCACTACAACGTACAAATGTAAAAATAGAGGAAATGACAACATAGTCAGTAATAATAAAAGTACAACAGGAAGATAAAGGAGGAGAAGACAAGGTCGCGATCGCCAGCTGCTACCTCGATGACTCCGAAGAAACTCTAGCTGCTCAGTATCCATTACCGGGTCCCGGTGTACCTGGATCTGCACACAAGGTGCATGGGGTAACATGAGTACACCAACTCAGTAAGTAACAAACCCAACCTATAGGCTGAGAGGTAGTGACAGACTTATCCTCGGGATATACAATAAACAGAATCACACATGCTAACAGTTTATCAGAAAATATACAAAATATGCCAAGTATGCCAGACTATTCTACATGCCATCATATAAATGTATGAAACCAGTGTGGAAATGCACATAGTGCTCACAACTCTCGCACGGCAGTCCACTCAGCACCATATATGGCTCTCAGGCCCCAGGGAAGGTCCATCCTGGAATGTACATAATCATCGGTGACTGTAGTCACTTGGTACTGAGGAAAAAGGTCAATCCAGCCCCACAGAGAAGATCCATCTCCGAAACACAACACGCGGACAAGATACATGTCCAGGGACGATCCATCCCTCACATATCATCAACTTCGGACAAGGTCCATGTCTAGGGAAGATCCATCCCTCAATATCAAGGCCCAAGCATTATATCAAGCCAACGAAGGCATGATTAAAATATCGATGCGGTGTGCAGTCCGATCTCATAGCTGTCTCAACAACAGGCTCTCGGCCTCACTCGGTCATTACTCTCCAGTCTCACTCATATAGCTCACAGATGTATAAATCAACCCAAAATAATGATAAATATGCATATAATTAATAATTACTGAGACTGAGGCATGAAATGATATGTTATAACAGGACTGAGTATATGAAATCAAATAATCACAAAATGAGATAGTAATATATGACCACTCGGGTCTCAGCATTTTCGACGTGAAGCCTTATCATTTATACTTAACATGATTCCTAACATGTTCACATTTACCACATTAATAGACATGCGGATATCAATCCGTAATAACTACTACACGGTGTCATGGGATGAGCCAGGCCACAAATACTCAGTCCACGCCAGTCACTTGGCATGTGTGTCACCTCAATTATAGTCATATATCATATAGTTCGGGGTTTCGAACCCTCAGAACCAAGTTTGGAAACGTTACTTACCTCAAAACCGGCTAGAATCCTAGCCCACAGTGCCCTTTCCTCTAGACTCGGCCTCCGAATGCTCCGAATCTACCAAAAATCAGACTCATATCGTTATTATATGCCAAGGAACGAAGCCCATTCAAAATTTATCGAAATTACCCAAAAATCTCGAAATTGGCCAAACCCAACCCTGGGGCCCATGTTTCAGAATCCGATAAAATTTACACCACAATAATCATCATCCTCCCACGAGTCTATACATACCAAGAACCTCAAAATCGGACTTCAAATGACCCCTCAAATCCTAAATTTAAAGTCTATAATTACAAGCCCTAATTACCCAATTTTTGTACTAATTTCCCACAAATTTCACCATTAATCAGTCCATAAATCACACATAAACGAGTTTTAAGTCCAAAAGTCTTAACTCTACGAAGAACTCTCGAAATCCCTCTTGTAGAAATGGTGGAAGAATGACCCAAAAATCGCTAAGGATTCTATTTATATGTTCTGCCCAGCAATGACCGCACATGCGCCTTTTCTCGCACCTGCGGTCCCAGGTTTGCGCCTGCGCGTTTTACTTAAGGGACCAAAATTCGCACCTGCGGCTAACTATCTGCACATGTGGCTTCGCAGGTGCAGTAAAAACCTCGCACTTGCGGATCTCTTCCAGCCTACCAAGAATCCGCACCTGTGCCCCTTGTCCGCACCTACGGCCATCGCACCTGCGGCTTCTCTTCCGCAGGTGAGGCCACACCAGAAGGACAACAACTTTCTGCTGCATTTCTCCAACTTCAAACTCCCCATAGGCTATCCGAAATCAACCCGAGCCCCTCAGGACCCCAACCAAAAATACAAACAAGTCATAAATGATCATCCGGACTTAGTCGAACCCTCGGAACACCCAAAATAATATCGAAACTCCAATTCAACCCATGATTTAAGCCTAAGATTCCTAAAACTTCCGAAAATCATCTACGATGCCGAACTAACCAAAACACGTCCGATTAACCTTAAAATTTTCACACACATCCAAAAGGACCTTACGAACTTGTTCCAACTTCTAGAATTCCATTCCAACCCACGATAGCTAATATTCCACTGCCGAACGAAAATTGCCAAAACTCAATTTCGCCAATTCAAGCCTAATTCTACTCCAGGCCTCAAAACCACATTCTAATCACACTCCTAAGTCCAAATCACCTAACGAAGCTATCCGAGCTATAAAATCCACATTCCGAGGTCGCTTACCAATAAGTCAACTCCCTATTGACTTTTCCATCTATTATGCCAATTTAAGAGACTAAGTGTCTCAATCCTCACCACGACCACTCTGAACCCGAACTAACCGACCCAACACATCATAATTAGGTTAAACAGAATATGAAAAAGCTGAAAAAGATAAAATGGGGCTAATCTCACGAAATGACAGGTCGGGTCGTTACATGATCGAAGGTTCTTGAGTTGATGTATTTATTGTATCTTAAACTGTTGTTGTTGTACTTTTTGTAGTGATGCACGAGGTTTCTTTCGTGTGGTTATTGATATGGGGATTTGCACGAGGTTTCTACCGTGCCGTGTTTACTATTGATATTGCACATGCAGCGTGATAATGCGGGATATGAGATTGAGGGTTGCGCATGTTGCGAGACATTGTGGGAACATGTTTATGCACGTGTGGCGAAACAAGGTGGGCATATACTTTACTATTTCACACGTGGTGAGACAAGGTGGTCTATGTCAGGGATTTTTTGTGATACTTGTGTTGGCCTAGGGGCATTCCTTGTTGTTGATATTGTGTACTGGAACGCTCATAGATGTGAGTTCATTCGTGTGGAAATTGTGAGATGAGAATGTACGTGTTTCCCTTTTCTTTCCTTATGCTTATTGGTTGTTGAATCATGTTTGGACACCTGCACAAGCATACTCGCAATTAAGTACTATTAACGGATTAAGGGTTACTTATTGATACTCTTGTTGTACTTATCATATGGGTGGAAATGACCCAATCGGCACATGAGTCGCCCATGCAGTTAGTACTCGAATGAGGGCACAAGATGCCAAGTGTTAGGTTTCGAATATTGGGACCTGTGAATGGTGATTTGTCCGAGGTTCGAAACCTCGTGGAGATGACTACGAACTTGATGTAGAAGTGGTTGAAGTTGTTGAGTCATTACTTGTCCGTGTTGTATATTCACATTCTAGATTTGTTTGTGTTCTATTCAATCTTTTGTGTTGTTTCATGTTTTCCGCTAATACTTATTATTTTTCCTTCTTTATCGAATTTACTGTATTGTTAGTTATATTGCATAGTCTTTATGTGTATATCGTTTTTCCCTTATTACTATATTTATACTTTCATTTTATTAGACCAATGGGTGTCTTGACTAGTCCTCGTCACTAGTTCATCGATGTTAGTCTTGATACTTACTGGGCACCGATGTGGTGTGCTCATACTACACTTTGCGGGTTTCGGAGTCACTGTCTTATTTTCGGAGTGGTGCAGACTCAAGGTAAAACCGCTCCAGCGTTCGCGGGTCTCGGAGTCACCGTCTTATTTTTTCTTATACATTGTAGTACTTATTCAAGAACAGTGGTATTTAGGAATTTTTGTATAAATTATGTAAAGCTTATGACTTGTACTTACCGAGTTTTGGGAAGAAGTGTAATGTGTAGAGACTTATTTCAAAAAGCACTTAAATGATTCTTGTATTACGATTGATGTTTATTAATGATAGGCTTACCTAGTCTTTAAGACTAAGTGTCGTCACGATACCTAACTGAGGGAAAATTGGGTCGTGACACCACCTAAAACATGTGTGACTATAATCCTTCACCAGGTGACAAGCACCTCGGCTTTCTCAAGGAAAGTGGGCTATATCAAGAAAATTCCAATTTTAATTTTAAAAAGACTCAGAGGGAGTGCGTGAGAAGTCAGTTTATGTATGCATTTCAATAATATCAAAGCGGTAAAAAAACAGACAAGTAACACATTTGGCCCAAATAAATCACAGCATATACAAATTTAATAAAGTCAATGTACAAGTTCGAATTACACCATTCCCGAGCAGAGTTATCAGAGCTGTCACACCTCCTTTTTTATCCCCCCCCCCAAAGATATATGTATGTTATGGATTGTGGGTTAAAGAGTTTTTCCAATTAAAGTGACAAATTTGAGTAGGGATTATTTATTTACAGAGTCTCCACTTGAAATTGATTTTTAGGGGTGTTCCAAGTCACTTTTTATGAATCCCTAGCTAAAGGAAGGTTTGACTCTATTACTATTGGTCTGTAAAAATAAAATTCGGGTAAGTGTAACGACCCGACCGATAGTTTTGAGAGTTATAGTCCAATTTCCTCTATTTCTGCTTCTTTTGTGGTTTACAGCTGTATTGTATTGTATTAGGTTGGTTGGTTCGGGTCCGAAGTAGTTTCGGAGTGGAATGAGACACTTAGTCTCCTATTTAGAAGCTTAAGTTAGAAAAGTCAACCGGATGTTGACTTATGTGTAAACGATCTCAGATTTGGATTTTTATGGTTCGATTAGCTCCGTTAGGTGATTTTTGACTCAGGAGCACGTCCGGAATGTGATTTGGAGGTACATGGTAGAATTAGGCTTGAATTGGCAAAAGTTGGAAATTTGGCGATTTTGGTCGGCAATGGAAAATTTGATATCAGAGCCGGAATGGAATTTCGGAAGTTGGAGTAGGTTTGTAGAGTCATTTGTGACGTGTGGGTAAAATTTGAGATCATTTAGACGTGATTTGTTAGGTTTCAGCATCGTTTGCGGAATTTAAAAGTTTAGAAGTTATAGGCTTGAAACCGAGGGTAATTTGGTCTTTTAATGTTGTTTTGAGTGATTTGAAGGTGCGATTAAGTTTGTATGGGGTTATATGACCTGTTGGTATGATTGGTTGAGGTCTCGAGGGCCTCGAGTGAGTTTTGAGTGGTTATCGGATTGATTTTGGACTTAGGGAGATGGCTAATCTGCTGGTGTTTGAGGTTGCTGTTGTTTTTCGCACCTGCGGATGGGGAGCCGTAGGTGCGAGGTTGCAGGTGCACTTGGGTAGCCGCAGATGTAGAAATGGAAGGCCAGAGCTAGAGCCGCAAGTGCGTATGAGTGGTCGCATTTGCGAGCCCGCAGGTGCGAGACCTGGAGCGCAGATGCGGAAGAGACGAGTTGAGCCAGTCTCGCAGAAGCGGAAGAGATGCTCTGGTGCGCCCCCAGGTGAGGAACCTGGGGCGCAAGTGTGGGATGAAGGACTTTAGTGGTTTTCGCAGGTACCAAAGTTTTTGTGCATATGCGGCACCGCATGAGCGCATATTTAGCCGCAGGCGCGAAACACCTAGGCAAAAACTATATATAAAACACTTCGCGAATTTTGGTTCATTTTCACCATTTTCAAGCCGGGTTTTGGAGCTTTTGGAGTGATTTTGAAGGGATATTCAAGGGGTTTTCAGTGAGCGGGTTGTGAGGATTTGAGGGACCAAACGGTGTCAGATTTTGATAAAGTTGGTATGTATGGACTCGTGATTGATTGGGCTTTCAAGTTTTGTAATTTTTGTCGGATTCCGAGACGTGGGCTCGGGTCCGGGTTTGAGCCAATTTCGGATTTTGGGTCTATTTTGGTAGCTTTTCTTGTGGAATTCATTCATTTAGCGTATATTGATGGTATTGTACTGGTTGTGAATAGATTCAGAATATTTAGAGGCTGAATCGGGGGGAAAGAGCATCGCAGAGTAGAGATTTGATCGGTTTGAGGTAACTAACGGTTATAAATCTAGTCTTAAGGGTATGAAACCCTGTATTTTATGTCAAATGACTATTTGGAAGTGACGCACATGCTAGGTGACGGGCGTATGGGTGTGCACCATTGGGGATTGTGAATAAGTCTGTCATGTATCAACTGTAAAGTTGAATATTTTGTTGAAACTACATGCTTCTTACGTGTTTTAGAAAGAAATTCTGAAAATCAGGCTAGATGCCATGTTTAGGCCTTATGTCACTGTTGTTTTGACCCTTGGATGCCTTTTCTTGCTTTCCTCTCATTGTTTTTAATTGAAAATCTATACTCAGTCATGTTTATACATATTTACTGCATAACTCAGTCTCTATTACTCTATTTTGATGCATCATATAAATGTTGTTTGGGCTGAATACTTTGATTTCTGAGAGCCCGTCAGGCTGGAGAGGTTTATGACTGAGTGAGTCAGAGGGCCTGATTTGTGAGGATATTTATGGGATCGGGCAGAAGGAGCCCCTCCGGAGTCTGTACATACCTCCAGTGACCGCATGTACATACAGAGTGCGAGTGCCTAGTGCTGAGTGAATGGGAGGCATGAGTGACTGTGAGGCATGAGTGATGTTTGCCCGAGGGGTTGTATATGAGTGATTCTTGCCCGAGGGGCAGTATATGAGTGATGTTTGCTCGAGGGGTTGTATATGAGAGATGTTTGCCCGAGGGGCTATATATGATTTCATCATTTGTGCTCACATCTGCATTGAGCCGTTGTTTGAAAACTGTTGAAAGATATTTTAAACAAATTTACTCGAACTTGATTTAAACGAGCTGATTTGACTTAAAATCAGATTTTAAAGCAAGTCGTATTTTACTATGTTTTTGTGATACGAACTATACTTGTTTTTTGTCGCTACTTCTCAGTCTTTATTTACTATTGTTACTTACTGACGTTACTCCTTGCACCTTGTGTGCAGATCCAGGCGTTTCTGCACACGGTAGCGGTTGTTAATTATATTCAGTCGCAGATCCATCAGAGATAGCAAGGTAGTTGCCTGGTGTAACGATCCGATCGGTCGTTCCGTAGAATTTGCATTATTATTGTTGTTATTGCCTTGTCATAGGTTGGTATTACTGTTTATGATGGGTTAGAGTTGGTTGGCTCGGGTTCAGAATGGTTGTAATAAGAATTTAATCATTTAGTCTTTAAAAATAGCCTTATAGTTAGAAAAGTCAACAGAGAGTTGACTTATTGGTAAACGACCTTGGAATGCAAATTTTATGGCTCAGATAGCTTTGTTAGGTGATTTGGGACTTAGGAGTGTGTTCAGAATAATTTTGTGATGTCCGGAGAATTAGGCTTGAATAGGCAAAAGTTGGAGATTTAAAAGTTATTAGGCTTGAATTCGACGTAGATCTGGTGTTTTGGTGTTGTTTTGGGTGTTTCGAAGGTTCGACTAAGTTCAAGTTATGTAATGGGACTTGTTAGTATGTTCGTATGGGGTCCCGAGGAGCTCGGGTGAGTTTCGGATAGGTTTGGGCTGCGTTGTGCTCGTTTTTCTTATGCTTCAACGTCGTTTCTTCAAGCATAAATGATATCATATTGAACAAATGAGATCCGATTGCTGTTTTTAATGAAGAATTAGATCCATATCGTAATTACGGACCCGTATCAAAAAGAATCGTCGAATTTGGACATCGTATGAGGATTTTATGGCCATTTTACCAAGGTTGCCAGATTTTTCAGGTTAATTACGAATTTACCCCTGACGTCATATTAAAAACCTGCACTATTTGCAAATCTTAAAACCTACATATCTCCTTCATTATAAGGTTAAATTGAGTGATTCAAAAGTCTAAATTTATTAGAATTTCACAAGGAAACCATTGGAAGCATAAAACGTGAGTTTTGGGATTGTTTGACATGAGAATCGAGGCAGAATAGCTGGAGAAACAAATATACAAAACAAGGGTTTGTTCTTTCGGTCATATCTTGAGTTGAGGAGCTCGGATATGGGCGATTTTTGAAAGAGATTTTCACTATATGGATTGGGGTAAGTTTTCTCTACTCATTTTTTTCTTATATTTCAAGAATCCATCTTCGTTTTTGGGATTTGATTGATGATTTCAAAGTGAAATTGAGGGATTAGGGTTTGAGTTTAAGAGACCTTTAGGGATTGATTTGAAGGGTCAAACGAGCTCCGATTTTAGCGTTCTTTATATGTACGGACTCGTGAGATAACGAAGAACATTTTGGTTTAAAAATTTATGAGTTTCGGGATGCGGGCCCGGGGGGTCGGGTTTTGACTAATTTCGGGTTTTGAGCTAAATTTAGTACCTTTCAATTGGAATTCATTCCTTAAGCATAATTTGATGATAAAAATCTTAAGCTGGTAGATTTGGAGCACTCAGAGGCCGGATTTAGAGGCAAAGACACCGCATAATAGTATTTTAGCCAGTTTTTAGGTAAGTAACGTTTTTCTTGGTTCTGAGGGTTTGAAACCACGAGCTAAATGATTTATGGTAATTGTTGAGGTGACGCACATGCCAAGTGACGAGCGTACACCGAGTATTTGTGGCCTGGCTTACCCCATGTCACCGCTTAGTGATTATTCCATGATGATATTTGTGCTTTTATTAATGTGGTAATTGTTAACATGTTAGAAATCATGTTAAGTATAAATGCTAGGCTTCACGCCAGAAATGCTGAGACCCGAGTGGTCGTAATTTTGTGATTATCTGATGTCATATACTCAGTCCTGTTATAGCATATCATTTCTTATCTCAGTCTCAGTATTGTTTATTACATGCATACTTATTATTGTTACGGCCTGATGAAGGCATTTGTGATCCATGTGAGTGAGACTGAAGAGTAATGAATGAGTGAGGCTGAGAGCCTATTATTGAGACATTTATGAGAATGGACTGCACACTGCAGGGATATTTAAATCATGCCTTCGTTGGCTTGATAAGGTGCTTGGGCCACTAGGGCCCCTCCGGAGTCTTTGCACCCCCAATGAGCGCATTGATGATGAGGGATGGATCTTCCGTGAGCATGAATCTTGTCCGAAGCTGATGTTATGAGAGGGATGGATCTTCCCTAGATATGTAAATTGTCCGAGTGTTGTATTCCAGAGATGGATCTTCTCCGTGGGGGGCTGGACTGGCCTTTTTCCTCTGTACGGAGTGACTACGGTCACCGGTGTTTATGCATATTCCGGGATGAAACTTCCCTGGGCCTGAGAGCCATATATAGTACTGAGTGGACTTCTGTGGGAGAGCTGTGAGCACTATGTGCATGTCCATACTGGTTCCATACATATATTTTATGATGGAATGTAGAGTATACTGGCATACTTGGCATATTTACTCATCCTGATAAACTGTTAGCATGTCTAAATTCTGTATATTATTTGTTGTGGAAATTTTGAGGTTTTGCCTGTCACTACTTCTCAGCCCATAGTTTGGGTTTGTTACTTCTGAGTTGGTGTACTAACGTTACCCCCTGCACCTTGTGTGCAGATCCAGGAACACCTGGACTCGGTAGTGGATATTGAGCAACGGTCCGCATTTTCATTGGAGTTGTCGAGGTAGCAGCTGGCGATCACAACCTCGTCTTCTCTTTCTTATTCTACATGTGGTTGTTTATTTTGAGACAATGTTGTCCATTTCTCCTTTTCTTTGATTTATGTTATAGTAGCTCATGACTGAGTGACACCGGATCCGGGGTAGGAGGTTTAAATTTTGTTTTCAAATATTGCTTTAAATTTCAAAATTTTATATTATCAATAAATTCGTTTAAAAATCGCATTTTTACTGGAAATTGAATTTAGATTAGTTAAAAAGGGGAGGCTTGCCTGGTTCCACGACAGGCGCCATCACGACTCTGAAATTGGGTCGTGACAAGATGGTATCAGAGCGCTAGGTTAAATAGGTCTCACCAGTCATGAGCAGGTTTAGTAGAGTCTTGCGGATCGGTACAGAGACATCTTTACTTATCTTCGAGAGGCTGCAGAACCTTTAGGAAAAATCTCACATTCTTAAACTCTTGTCGTGCGAATCCATTGATTCAACCTGAAGCGCAATTCTTTGAACTCCTTTCATGTATTCAAACGCGCACGTGAGCGTTCGATATCAGTCGTGCACCGATGGCTTGTGACTTCCATGAATGGGATGTGATTTTAGCATGTTTGGGGCCAGCCTGGAGGACTTGAGGCCGGATTTTTGTCTGTGGCTTGAGTGCCGAGATTTCGTTTGTGTGAGCACATGTATCTGGGGACTTATATGTCCGTTGAGTGTTTGACTTCTGTCTGGAGTTGGCATATGGCCTCGAGTCGTGAGTGTATGGGAAGACCTCTTATGTTGTTTCGTAGCAAGTTCTCTTTTACTAGTAATTGATATATGTTGCAATTTGATTTTAGATCACTCATGGGAGTTGGCACGACTATTGCAATGGTGAATGCGAGGTTGGAGAAGATTTGGGATGTTTAATGGTTTGAGTTATGTATGAGCTTATGAAGGATTTAGTTGAATCCCAATACGGTATTGTGGCAGTGATAGTGTATAAGCATTTAGAGTTATTGCTTGTTTTGATCTATGGCTTTGAGACAAGTGGGGGAGTCTGCTAATGATTAGTTGGTTGACCGATTATGTGATGTATTGGTTTCAGTTTGGGGATATTTGGGAGAGTATTCAACGACTTATGGGCCTTAGACTGTATGGTCTTATGCTTGGGTCTCGTGTGTTGAATCTAGGTTGAGAATTGCAGTATTATGACAAGGAGAATTTTCAATTCGAGGGTAAGTCAGTAGGAACTTGGATAAATAAGACCGCTTTTTAGAGGGTCAGATTAGCATGGTAAGGGATACGGTTAGTTCTTTGGGTGCTTATGAGGTAATGAGTTTTCTACATGTGTTTCCTAGCAATGCTCTTGGGTGTTGGTGACCTGCGTAGCGTGGTTGAGTTAGAAGGATTCAATTATGACATTTTGGTGTTGTACAAATGGGATTCGAATAGTTCCTGATGGTTTCTACCACGGTTAGAGATGTGTATTTTCTACTGGCGTGGGGATCATGAGAGGTATAGTGATTTTGCTTCTAGATGGGAGCAAATGTAAGTTCTTGGCTAGTTGGGTACGTAGTTTCTTGTGGCTCGGAAGGGGTTATGAAGTTTCCATATTTATCACAGGATGGCATGGTGAATGCAGTACGTTGTGTAGAGTCGAGATCTGTATGTATGAAGTCACGGTTCAGTTCTGGAAGGAAGTTCAAAATTCTTAGAAGGCATTGGCAGTTTCAAATGACTAAGTAAATGATATCTACTGGTGGCTTGAAGTATTTCATGTGGACCAACGTTTTGATGGGATCACTCAGTGTAGCGGAGTTATGTAGGGGTATGACCTTTGGTATTGGATTCGTGTGTTTTGATTTTTACAATGTGCGCTGGGCTTTTAACATGATGTTGTGAGGGTAATTGTTAATGGCAGGATAGTCCTCTCGTGTGAGTCTTTTATATAATTTGATTACGTTGGGATGTTGTTGTTGAGTGCGCGAGTTGCATAGGTTATTGCTTCGAATTGTATTGATGTGTCATATCAGAGAGGTCATTGGACCTAGAATGAATATTGTCAGAATTGTCTACATCATAGTTGGAAGGATAAATTTCGGGAGTCGGCTTAGAAATTTGCTATAATTCTTATTTGGGAAGGGGGAGCTTCATGTCTGACTGATCGTACGAATGGTCGTTAGTTTCTACGTGTTTCTGTCATCATCGACAGTCTATGAAAGTGTTAGAGCGAGGCATTTCTTGATAAGAGGTTATGTACCGGTATTGGGTTGCTCTGAGCAACTATTGTGATTAGGAGTTATCGCTATGGGTGTTTGAGTCACGCGGTGTATTATGTGATTTCATCTGGGGTGCGTATATGGCTTGTTACAGTATGCCCAGATTTATTCAGTTTATAGTTGTGGGATTTTGATCTTGTAAATTGATTCAGAAGTGAAAATGTAGTTCTAAGGTTTATGGGTCAAGATTGGATTTCGAAATTTCAACTGTGTTGTGCTATTAGACTTATATGGGGTAAGGTGACGTGGAATCACCTCCGAATATGTGCATGGGAGGTTGCACAACAATTTTGGTGGTGTTTGGAACAACTTTGGGCACGTTCGAGGACGAACATATGTTTAAGTGGGGGAGAATGTAAAGACCCGACCGGTCGTTCCGTAGATTTGCATTATTATTGTTGTTATTGCCTTTTCATAGGTTGGTATTACTGTTTATGATGTGTTAGAGTTGGTTGGCTCGGATTCAGAATGGTTTTAGTGAGAATTTAGTCATTTAGTCTTTAAAAATAGCCTTATAGTTAGAAAAGTCAACTGAGAGTTGATTGATTGGTAAACGACCTTGAAATGCGGATTTTATGGCTCAGATAGCTTCTTTAGGTGATTTGGGACTTAGGAGTGTGTTCAAAATAATTTTGTGATGTCCAGTGTAGAATTAGGCTTGAATAGGCGAAAGTTGGAGATTTAAAAGTTCTTAGGCTTGAATTCGACGTAGATCTGGTGTTTTGGTGTTGTTTTGGGTGTTTCGAAGGTTCGACTAAGTTCAAGTTATGTAATGGGACTTGTTCGTATGTTCGTACGGGGTCCCGAGGAGCTCAGGTGAGTTTCAGATAGGTTTGGGCTGCGTTGTGCTCGTTTTTCTTATGCTTCGACGTCGTTTCTTCAAGCATAAATGATATCATATTAAAAAAATGAGATCCGATTGCTGTTTTGAATGAAGAATTAGATATGTATCGTAATTACGGACTCGTAGCAAAAAGAATCGTCGAATTTAGATATCGTATGAGGATTTTATGGCTATTTTACCAAGGTTGTCAGACTTTTCAGGTTAATTACGAATTTACCCCTGACGGCGTATTAAAAACCTGCACTATTTGCAAATCTTAAAACCTACATATCTCCTTCATTATAAGGTCAAATTGAGTGATTCAAAAGCCTAAATTTATTAGAATTTCACAAGGAAGCCATTGGAATCATAAAACGTGAGTCTTGGGATTGTTTGACATGAGAATCGAGGCAGAATAGCTGGAGAAACAAATATACAAAATAAGGGTTTGTTCTTTCGGTCATATCTTGAGTTGGGGAGCTCGGATTGGCGATTTTTCAAAGCGATTTTCACTATATGAATTGGGGTAAGTGTTCTCTACTCATTGTTTTCTTACATTTCATGAATCCATCTTCGTTTTTGGGATTTGATTGATGATTTCAAAGTGAAATTGAGGGATTAGGGCTTGAGTTTAAGAGACCTTTAGGGATTGATTTGAAGGGTCAAACGAGCTCCGATTTTAGCGTTCTTTATATGTACTGACTCATGAGATGACGAAGAACATTTTGGTATAAAAATTTCTGAGTTTCAGGACGCAGGCCCGGGGGGTCGGGTTTTGACTAATTTCGTGTTTTGAGCTAAATTAGTACCTTTCAATTGGAATTCATTCCTTAAGCATAACTTGATGATAAAAATCTAAAGCTGGTAGATTTGGAGAACTCAGAGGCCGTATTTAGAGGCAAAGGCACCGCGGAATAGTATTTTAGCCAGTTTTGAGGTAAGTAACGTTGTTCTTGGTTCTGAGGATTTGAAACCACGAGCTAAATTATTTATGGTAATTGTTGAGGTGACGCACATGCCAAGTGACGGGCGTGCACCGAGTATTTGTGGCCTGGCTTACCCCATGGCACCGTTTAGTGATTATTCCATGTTGATATATGTGCTTCTATTAATGTGGTAATTGTTAACATGTTAGAAATCATATTAAGTATAAATGCTAGGCTTCACGCCAGAAATGCTGAGACCCGAGTGGTTGTATATTACTGTCTCATTTTTTGATTATTTGATGTCATATACTCAGTCCTGTTATAGCATATCATTTCTTATCTCAGTCTCAGTATTGTTAATTACATGCATACTTATCATTGTTTCGGGCTGATGGAGGCATTTGTGATCCATGTGAGTGAGACCGAAGAGTAATGACTGAGTGAGGTCGAGAGCCTGTTATTGAGACATTTATGAGAATGTACTGCACATTGCAGGGATATTTAAATCATGCCTTCATTGGCTTGATATGGCGCTTGGGCCACTAGGGACCCTCCGGAGTCTTTACACCCCCAATGAGCGCATTGATGATGAGGGATGGATCTTCCGTGAGCATGAATCTTGTCCGAAGCTGATGTTATGAGAGGGATGGTTCTTCCCTGGATATTTAAATTATCTGAGTGTTGTATTCCGGAGATGGATCTTCTCTGTGGGGGGATGGACTGGCCTTTTTCCTCAGTACGGAGTGACTACGGTCACCAGTGTTTATGCATATTCCGGGATAGAACTTCCCAGGGCCTGAGAGCCATATATAGTACTGAGTGGACTTCTGTGGGAGAGCTATGAGCACTATGTGCATATCCATACTGGTTCCATACATATATTTTATGATGGCATGTAGAGTATACTGGCATACTTTGCATATTTACTCATCCTGATAAACTGCTAGCACATCTAAATTCTGTATATTATTTGTTGTGAAAATTTCGAGGTTTTGTCTGTCACTACTTCTCAGCCCATAGTTTGGGTTCGTTACTTCTGAGTTGGTGTATTCATGTTACCTCCTGCACCTTGTGTGCAGATCTAGGTACACCAGGACCCAATAGTGGATATTGAGCAGCGGTCCGCATTTTCATTGGAGTTGTCGAGGTAGCAGCTGGCGATCGCGACCTCGTCTTCTATTTCTTATTCTACCTGTGGTTCTTTATTTTGAGACAATGTTGTCCATTTCTCCTTTTCTTTGATTTATGTTATAGTATCTCATGACTGAGTGATAGCGGATCCGAGGTTGGAGATTTAAATTTAGTTTTCAAATATTTGTTTAAATTTCAGATTCTTAATATTATCAATAAATTCGTTTAAAAATCGCATTTTTACCGGAAATTTAATTTAGCTTAGTTAAAAAGGGGAGGATTGCCTGGTTCCACGACAGGTGCCATCACGACTCCAAAATTGGGTCGTGACACCAGTGATCGCAGCCCTGCTTTTCTCCCTCTTTATCTTCCCTTAATTGTATTTGGCTATTTTTCCAGACTATGCTAGTCTTGATATTATCAGAAAAATTATAGTAGTTTCTCATGACTAGTGACACCCCGATGTCGGACTTTCTTTTTCGCACTTTTGTTATGGTTTGAACTCCCTTACGAAGGATTTATAATGGATAATTTTGAATTATCTCTTAATAATGAATTATCGATTTGTTTCGGTAATGTGTCGTCTTACCTAGTACCACGATAGGTGCCATCACAACATGATTAATTTTTGGGTCGCCACAGTAAGAAATTCTGCTAACCGGTGAGAAGGTGTAAGGCATTTTCCATGTCCCGTGGTTCTAGCACGATTGCTTTATTGACTACGTTTGGCTTATATTATTTATGGATAAACTGTATTTTATTGATTTTCATGTTTTACCTCTGTCTGTTTTTAATGTTGATGGATTTATTGATCTCAAACTAGGACGAGTATCCTCAACCCTAGCTTACACTAACCAAGATGAGTATCACCGACCTTAGTTCGTGCGCCGCACCTAAAATTGGAGCTTACTCGATGTTAATTAAATAAAACTTTTATTTATTTGAAAGAATTGGAACAAGACGTGTTTTCATGACCTGGCCATTTTATTTATATCTTTATTCTGAAGTGAGTCTTCCCGCATCGGTTAAGACGAAATTAATTATTTCTGTTAAAACAAATTAATTTTGAGTTAGTCATGATCATTTGTGATTGAATAATTGAGTTACTTTTATAAATAAATAAAATATATAATCTTATTGAATTTATTTAGTGGACTAAATCTAATTTAATTTATTTGGTGGATTAATAAAAAAAGTGACGTAATACTTTAGAAAAAAAAACTTTTGCTTCATTTTGGAAAGTTAACTAGACTAATACATTTTTTTTAAAACAAAGAATAAACTAGCTTTAAGGATTATGTAATGGAATTAATTAAAGAAGAAAATTATTTTTTTTTGGGTGGATTGATTGTTCGATTCGAACTAACAAAAAAATAAAAATATTTACATATGGGTAGTGTATGATTAGTTAGATTGACTTTGTGATTATCACTGTTATGAATTTAAAAGAAAAGACTAGTATAAGAAGATTACCTTAACTAACTTATATTATTTAAAATTAAAGAAACAAATGTGGACTTGTGGTGATATTAAAAGGCAGCAGCCTATTTTACTGATTTTTACATGAGTTTGACCCATTTTCTTTAGTTCTAATCTTATGTCGAAATTAACTAAGCTCAAACAAATCTTTTACTACTTATGCACAACAACAACACGACTCAACTATTGCTTCTAATTCAAATGTAAAATCAAAGTGCCCACTTGATGTTTAGTGAAACAGAGCATTCAAAAGACCAAGAAAAATAACAAACTACAATTTGGTATAAGTCTTCTTCCAAAGTCCAAACTACAACGGAACTGAATTACAACCAATACAACATATTAGCTCACAAAAAAACTGAACTATTTTAAATTGGACACTCCTATATACATCAATGTTTCCATCTTATACACCCACGTCTAAAAACTATTACATAGCATCGACATATCAATTGGAGAACACTATACGATCCTTAGATTAACAAAATAATTTCTCACAAACACAAAGTACCAGTGACTCCAAAAAATAGAGTATTTGTGAGCGAAAAAAAAATTAAGACATGGTGGCAGCTAAAAGTTTGAAGGATAAGTTACAACTACAAAAATTTATTAAGCATTCTTCCATTCCAAAAACTATACAAGAAACAGAATACTTTCAAGCTTATAATAAATTGGAGAGAACTCACATAGCTTCATTTCCACTTACGCTTAATCCAAATTACAGTAGCATATTATGGAATACCCGGATAAGAAAAAAACATGATCAGTGATGAATGAAACAGAAAATTTCAGAAACAATGACAACGAGACAATAGCAAAGGACAACAGCAAATCACCAACTTGTGACCTGATAAACAACCCAGAAAATACCAACAGTGCGACACTCGAAACTAGTAGCTAGTTGCTCCAGAAATTAACTAAAATTTCTCTATTTCTCACAAGTTTTTCACTCTAAGAAACACTCACAAAGCTCAGAATTTTGAGCTTACTTTTAGATATATTCAGTTGATCTTTTACTCTCAAATGGTGTTCTTTTTGTTGTGTTTTTAGACTGTGTAAAGATGTGTTCTCAATGTGTCTAAAGTGAAGAAAGAGCAGCCCTTTAGTAGGAAGTGAAAAGCACTTTTTTGGACAGCTTTTTGTTCACTAAAAATATGTCCAAAAGGACTGATATTTATTTACCAAAACCTGCCCAAAGTATTTGCCCAAATAGGAGAAATGACAGTTCTTTTTCACCAAATTTAGACACAAAGTAAAGTAGTTGCATTTCTAGCTTGCTTCAAATAGTAAAAGCAAACCACCCTATACTCTAATTTCATCATTGTACTTCTAACTCCTCAACTTTACCTAATCAATAGCATTCCCAACTGATTTTGAACAAATCACCAAATAGATAATTGCATTTGAACCACAAACAAACTGAAAAACAGAACAAGAACTACTAGATTTTAGCAACTTAACAGACAACTAACTAGAACAAATAGCTTAAACAAATGATCAACTAATTAACAAGCGATTTTGCCAAGATACTAAATTTTAGTTAACTAGTGCGACGAATTAAACACGACAATTAACTTGAACCTAAAACTAATTTCATATCGAAGTATTACATGTTAATAGTGGGGCAAAACTAATAGAACCGATTAAGTTAAACGACAATGATTTAGACAATATGACTATTTCAAAATACACTAATGCAGCCAAATGAATCAACAATGACCAAAACGAGCGAAGAAATCAAATGAAACCTAAACCTAAATCGCAAAAGCAAGACAGAAAAGAAAAGAAAGAAAATAAAAAGAAAGGGAGGAAGGGTTTTACTACACGAGGGAAAGTCGACGCCAAATCGAGCAATGAAAAGATGCCGGGGATGCCGAGTGATGGCTGTCCGACCCAAAAAAGCACATTTTTATCGACGTTGAAAAAAATGAATGCTAGTGTCGTATCAAAAGGAAACATGCGTTTTGGGTCGAAGATTGGCAAAAAAAACAGAGGATAAGTGGTGGGGATGTGGTGGTCGCGACAATAGGTTGCCAAAACATTTATCCTCTGAGTTTCGGGGTGAGATTGACATCAATAGGTAGTTCTTGTGGAGCTCTAACCATTGATGTAGGTATTGTAACGTGGGGCGATCTAGAACTTCATGAATTTGAGAAAAAGTGGGCGAGGGCTTCGATTTTTTCTAGATTCGGGGAGATTGGTGAGGGTTTAGAGGATTTGGTGGTTGGAATCGGAAAGAAGAGGTCAAGATTAGGGGGTGAAAGTTTGGTGGTGATTGGGGGTGGCCGGCCGCCGGTGGACGATTTCCGGTGGCAGCAAAGATGGGTGGCGGGCGGCTAGATCAGAGAGATGAGAGAAAGTGAGAAGAGAAAGTGAGAAGAGAGAGGAAGAAGAGGGAAATTAAGGGGGAAATGAGGGAAAATTTTGGGCATTATGGGATTTATATACTTGGATGGGAGATTGAATAGTGGCCTTTTAATCAGAAGATGTTAAATGGCTGAAATCGCATCTCAGTAGCCTGGCCAATACGACACCGTTTTCGGTGTTTTCCAGGCCAATAGGTCCTGAGTTTCTGGGCCATCAATTTTGGTCTATGTTTTTGGCACAACTCATCTTAATTTTATTGTTACACTTAAAATAATTAACCTAAAAACACAAAACCAAATAGAAAAATATGGTCAAAATATAGGAATTTACAGTGTAGTTGTCTTTCTCTAAATTGTGCATATATAAAAAAACTTTCCTAGTCTGAAAATAGAAAAAAAGTATTTGTGTTTATTGTATCTAAATAGAAAAAGAGTAGTAGTGCGCGTTGTTGCTGCTAATATACCCCTCAAAATATTTGGGATATTTACACAAAGAGTCAGTTATATTCATCATTTACTTTTTTAGCCATATATATAGATTATGCATTGTTTATATACGATTATACACATATTAGACATAAATATTCATATATTATACCTCCGCCGACTATTTCTAATTTAAGTTATTGAGTGTGCGGCAAATCGGGTTAATTCTTCAAAACATTTGAACCCACTTCACCAGTTGGGTTGTACGCTTAATTTGAGTGGAAATGACATCAGGTAGCCACTTTAAGCATGTTGTTTAAAATATATTCACAATTTATTATGTATTTAAAGATTTATCAATTTTGCTCAAACTTCAGGACACAACGTCCTAGAGTTTAAACCTCAAAGTTCAAACTTCAGGATATCGTGTCCTAAAGTTTGAAAATTATGTCCAGAAGTTCAAATCTTAGTCCTAAATTTTAAATTAGCAGTTCAGAAATTCAGGACACTTAGTCCTGAATTTCAAATTAGCAGCTCAAAAATTCAGGACACTAACTCATGAATTTCCAAATCAGGATACTTAATCCTGAAGTTTGGATGAATTGGCTAATCTTTAATTACATTGTTTATTATGAATATATTTTAAATAGCGGGCTTTAAAATGATTATTGTTGCACTTCGCCCTTAATTTGATTTAAGTGGGTTCAAATATTTTATAACAGATTATCTTCGTAGAAAAATAAAATATACATACATACACAATATTATTGGGGCTTTTGCATCCGTATCCACTTTTTGTGCCACGTTTTAACATATACCCGCTTTGTAAAAAAAATTACATCTGTACCCGCTTTTATGCATAACTTCAGCATGCGGGGCTGAAGTAGCAAAGACAATCACGCAAAACTTTAGCATTCTAGTAGACGGGCCTGAAGTAGTTTGCGAACTTCAGCTCTAGTACATGAGAACTTCAGCTCTAGAGCTGAAGTTTTTGTCTTTGTAAATGGGGAACTTCATCCCCAGTGATAAAGACAAAAACTTCAGCATACGGGGCTGAAGTTCCCCAGTTACACTGGGAAAGTTTTTGTCTTTGTAAATGGGGAACTTCAGCATACGGGGCTGAAGTTCCCCAGTTA
>ML304175.1:0-81968 GCA_005239505.1 Nicotiana paniculata
TGTGTGTGTGTGTGTGTGTGTGTGTGTGTGTGTGTGTGTGTGTGTGTGTGTGTGTGTGTTCCAATTGGTTCTATTTTTTGATAATATTGAGGAAGTTATGAGAATTGCAGTTTAACATAATTGTTGAAGTTTACGTGGCTATTTGATTTCAATCGATTATTTTCAATGGTTGTTGCAAGTGTGTTAAAAGTGTTGGTTGTTTCTCTTGATTCTATCATAGTACATAAAGATTGAGCTGGGTTGGCAGCGTTACAGTGTTTTACATATATTCTGGTTGATTTTATTGTGAAGTAATATTGGTTGAAGCTTACAAGCTATACTGTTTTCTATTTGAAATTTGTTGAAACAAATTTTGGTGTGATAAGGGGGCTGTGACAAGGGGGTTGTGATAAGGGTGGATAATTGATTGTGATGTTGTGAATAGGTGGGATCAGGTTGCACGCTGCAACAAGTCAATGATAAGGGAGAATATGCATGTTTTACTGTTTATAAAATAAAGGTTGGAACACTCATTGTTTTATTGTCATTATTTCGTACTCTGCTTTTACTATTATTTTAAAGTGAAACCAATTCTGTTTACAATTTGTCGAGACATAAATATTGTGAAAGGCTTTGACTTGAAAGGCGGTGATAAAGGGGTTGTGATAAGGGTGGATAATTGATTATGATACGGGTGAATAAATTGATTGTGATACGGGTGAATAATTTTATATGATATGTCTGGTGGGATCGGGTTGCACACCGCAACAAGGAGCAATAAGGGAGGACAATTATATTTTACTGATTTTCAAAGAAAGACAAAAATTTGAAAACTACTATTTTATATTACTATTTTTTTTATATTTTAGCACTACTTTTATTTAAAGTTAAAGTTTGGAAACATGGAAATTATTTGAGAGTTTGCTATAGCTGAGGCCTAGAAAAGGCGGCTGAGTTATTTCATTGTTGTTGCAGTACTTAATTATTTGTTTAGATCTCCTTCTTTCTTTATATTTATTGTCTCGGTTATATTTTTCTTGTTCGTGTAGAATTATTTTATTGTGTTATTGTATATATTATTGCCACAGTTTATATGTTGTTAATTCCCCCCCGTAGCCTCGTCACCACTTCGTCGAGGTTAGGCTCGGCACTTACTCAGTACATGGGGTCGGTTGTACTAATACTACACTCTATACTCTTTTGTTCAGATCCAGGTATTGACCAACAATAGGGATATTTAGAGTGACTATTCATTTATTCGGAGACACGGGGTATATCTGCCGGCGTTTGTAGATCCCGAGAGTCTTCTCCTATTTTTATAAAACTGTTTTATTATATTCAGAACAGTTACACTATTTCTTTCAGCCCATTATTCGTAGTATTCTTTAGTAGTTCGTGAATTGTGACACCATACCCTGAGTAGTCTTAGAGTTATTTATATACTTAGTTCGTGGTTCATTTTATTTAATTGCTTCTTATTTTATATTTGGAGTATCTCATTGAAAATCATTTAAATTAAGTTTACTTTTAATTTATTTATTTACGCTTAAGTAAATAATCAAAGAAAATTAGTTAATCGAATTCTAACATTGGCTTGCCCAGCAAGTGTGGTGTTAGGCGCCATCACGATCCCTAAGGTTGGGAATTTGGGTCGTGACAATACTATTGAGACAGAACCAGATGGTGAACCATGGTATCATGACATAAAACGATTCCTGAAAACAAGGGAATAACGAGAGCATGCCAAGGCAGATAATAAAAAAGAACTATAAGGCGACTCGCCGGCGGTTTCTTCCTGAATGGGAAAATTTTGTACAAAAGAACCCCAAATTTGAACTTGTTGAGATGCATAGATGCCACAGAAGCTGAGCGGATCATGAGTGAAGTGCATTCGGGGGTATGTGGACCTCACATGAATGGATATGTTTTGGCGAAGAAGATTCTGCGGGGCAGGGTATAATTGGCTTACTATGGAGAGAGATTGCTTCAGTTTTGTGCGCAAGTGTCACCAATGCCAGATTCACGGTGACCTGATTCACTCACCACCTTCGGAGTTGCATCCCATGTCCTCTCCTTGGCCCTTCGTTTCCTAGGGAATTGATGTTATTGGGCCAATCGAGCCAAAGGCTTTAAATGGGCATAGATTCATTTTGGTTGCAATTGATTACTTCACTAAGTGGGTGGAGGCCATCACTTTCAAAGAAGTCACCAAGAAAGCAGTGGTAGACTTTGTTCATTCCAACATCATCTGTAATTTTGGTATCTCAAAGACCATTATCAATGACAATGCAGCTAATCTAAATATTCATTTGATGAAGGAGGTATGCGAGCAATTTAAAATTATGCCTCGCCATTCTACCCCTTATCGGCCAAAAGCCAATGGAGTTGTTGAAGCAGCGAACAAGAACATCAAGAAGATGATCCAAGGTTCCAGACAATGGCATGAAAAGTTGCCTTTTGCTCTTTTGGGATACCGCACGACTGCTCGCACATCTGTTGGTGTAACTCCTTATCTGTTGGTATATGGAACAGAAGCTGTAATACCGGATGAAGTTGAAATTCCTCTCTTCGGATCATTGCAGAGTCTGAGATTGAAGATACAGAATGGTTAAAGACCCGATTAGAACAACTAATGTTGATTAATGAAAAATGGCTAGCAGTAGTGTGCTTTGGCCAGTTATACCAACAAAGAATGGTACACGCTTACAACAAGAAAGTGCGTCCAATGAACTTCGAGGTGGGCCAACTCGTTTTGAAATGCATTCTTCCACACCAATTAGAAGTTAAAGAAAAGTTCGCCCCAAACTGGAAAGGACCCTACATCATCAAGAAAGTGTTACCAAAAGGGGCCTTGCACTTGGTGGATGAAGAAGGACAAGTACCATACATGACTATTAACGCAGATGTAGTCAAAAGATATTATGTCTGATATATATCCACTGTGAACTTTCAAGCATGATTTTCTCATAATCGAGATGACAAAGGCTATCATTGCTCGCTATTCCAAATAGGTGTTAACACTTTTGAGCTGTACCCTTTTGTTAACACTTTTGAGCTATATTTGTCTTCTTTGTTTTCCGCTTTTTGGAACCTGTACTTGCAAAAAAAGAAAGAAAGAAAAGAAGTCAAACAACAAATCTTCTGAGTCATTGAAATACGCCCGACCTGATTCCGAAAGGATACGTAGGCAGCCTTACCCTGGGTTCGGTCCCATCACAACAAAAATCCATATTCCCAATAGTCCAAAACTGGGGCAGAAATTTGTTTTATTTTACGGGTTTTTTCTATAGAAACGGTTCCAAAAGTTGTAATTCAGTTCAAGGTTCTTTTCTCCTTATCCCTGTTAAGAACTTTTGATCGATCTTTGAAAATATTTGAAGTCCCCATACTAGGGTCATTGGGCAACCTTCCACATGTCGTATCTCAGTTTAAAAAAAAAGAAGGAAGAAGAACAAATGAGAGAGTCTTATTGGTGAAAACCCGTATGGGCACTGTAAGGCGACGGTGAGCAGAGAAATGAGAGAGTCTTATTGGTGAAAACCTAAATGGGCACCATAAGGCGGCGGTGAGTACAGAAATGAGATAGGCCAGTTAGCGAAAATCCGCAAAGGACGCTACTAGCCGAATGAGGGTTTTTAATACTCCGGCATGAGCATAACCAAGACAGTTTCAAGATGAATATTTGCAATGGATTTTAAGAATTAGATAGCTTAGACGAATCAGGCGTCCAGTCCAAAATGCATGTTATGATTCATTGAAGTCGGCACATACCTCCAGATAAGTCTCCCTATTCCTTTCCCGAAAAGGACACCTTTTGTTTAAGCACAAGTCTATTTCACTTTCAATTATTCTTCTGTTTTTACCCATAATTTTTCTTTGAGTCTTTCGGTCTAATCCTGCATCAAAATTGAAGCAAAGAAATGGCTGCAAAACTGGCTACAGTTTCCCCATAATATCGAGCACAATTTGGGGCATATATGGCATTGACGAAGGCACGAATCCATCCATGATCTCGTTTGACAAGGCGAACAAATTGTTTCAAAGAAACTGAAAAGGTCGCCTAAGCAAGATCTTCTTCAAGAGAAAAGTTTATAGGCATTACGGACACAAACTGGTACTTGGTGCAAGACAACTGAGTTTGATTTTAAAGGAAAAAATTTCTTTGCCTTAGGGATAAGGGCTAGAGGTACCATGGACATCCGAGTATGAAATAGTCAGGGGCAACAAAGGAAAACGAGGTCTCCAGATTGCAATATAGAGTATCCGAGCACCTCGGTACCACACTGATAAAATCAATTCTACAACAGCGGAGTGGCCATAAATTCAAACTACAACAGGCTTCAAGTCCACAAACCGACCACCACTTTGAAAACTCACAAATTATTCTTTGTTTGAAGTAGGAACAAAGCAGTGCAGAATGGCGATTCTCAAAGGATGAATGTCACCAAACGTAAGCTCCTTAAAATCTTCATTTTCTGTTATTTTCAGCATGCATCACTACTGTTCACACCTCCCATTTTCGTAGCTTAACTCAGGTAGAATCCTTTTGCCTAGGGGGTTCAGCTCATAGTTCCGAGTAGAACTACTCTTCGCTCAGAGTGTTTTGTGTAGTTTAACTCAGGTAGAACCATTTTCGCCTAGAGGGATCCAGCTCATAGTTCCGGGTAGAAGTACTCTTCGCTCAGGTTGTTTTACGTAGCTTAACTCAAGTAGAACCCTTCTCTCCTAGAGGGATCCAGCTCATAGTTCCGGGTAGAAGTACTCTTCGCTCAGGTTGTTTTACGTAGCTTAACTCAAGTAGAACCCTTCTCTCCTAGAGGGATCCAGCTCATAGTTTCGGGTAGAAGTACTCTTCGCTCAGGTTGTTTTATGTAGCTTAACCCAGGAAGAACCTTTTCGCCTAGATGGATTCAACACTTTATCAGTAATACAGGGTGCCAAACCTTGGTTACACTGCTTTCATTAATACAGGTGCAAACCCCTGGTTACACTCCTGTCACTAATACAGGGTACCAACCCCTAGTTACATTCCATCTCAGTAATACAGGGTGCCAACCCTGGTTACACTTCTTTCAGTAATACTGGGTACCAACCCCTGGTTACATTCCTTTCTAGTGATACAGGGTATCAACCCCTGGTTAAATGTCTCCTCAGTAATACAGGGTAACAACCCCTGGTTACATTCCATCTCAGTAATACAGGGTGCCAACCCCTGGTTACACTTCTTTCAGTAATACAGGGTACCAAACCCTGGTTACATTCCTTTCAGTAATACAGGGTGCCAACCCCTGGTTACATTTTTTCCAGTAATACAGGGCATCAACCCCTGGTTACATTCCTTTCTAGTGATACAGGGTACCAACCCCTGGTTACATTCTTCCTCAGTAATACAGGGTGCCAACCCCTGGTTACATTTCTTCCTAGTGATACAGGGGGCCAGCCCCTAGTTACATTTCTTCCTAGTGATATAGGGCGCCAACCCCTGTTTAAATTTCTTTTCAGTAATACAGGGTACCAACCCCTAGTTACATCCCTTCCTAGTGATACAGGATACCAACCCATAATTACACTATTTTTCCGTGATACAGGGTGCCAACCCCTGGTTATGTTTCCTTTCAGTAATATAGGATACTATGCTCTAATTCCATTTCCTTTGGTAACCCAGGCTACTACCTCGTTGTAGCGTATCCTCACGTAGCTAGTTTATACTACTGTCTTTGTCTTTATTTCAGTAAATTAGATAGTTTATATCTTTCTCTAATAACTCACGAAATTTTCCTAGTGCTAGACTGGGGCAGAAATATTTTGTTCGTTTTGTTCGTCTTTGATGGATTTGCAGGACCGTGTCGTAAAGCACATATTGTAGAGATTAAATCTTGCAATTTCAGTTCTTATCAGAAGAAGGAAGATTCTTTATCATAAGACATTTTGAGTTAGTTTCGATGAGGTGGAAGCAACTCGGCGTCTCAATATTCATCTTCTCAAAATTTTGAGCAGGAAATCGAGAATGAGCCATAATCTTTTCTTCAAAAAAGCATCAAGATCCAATCTAAGGTCAATACAAGAGAGCAGGTAAAGAATCAAGATTTGACTCCAGAAAACACATAGATAAGAATTTTGTACTCTTAGTTTGCAGACATATGTAGTTCTCTTATCTTTTTCTTTTGATGTAAGAAGCGAGTAACAGTAACATCAACAGCAACAACAGTCTTAACTCCAGTGTCCGGTAGTCCCAGCTACCAATTTTTTTCAGAACTACACTGACTTGGTTCCTTTATAGCCAAGGATATATAGGCAACCTCAGAAGCAAGGTTCGGTCACCTCTCTCAAAAAATGCTTTCAGTGGAGTGATATGTGAGCGAACATTGGTAATGGCATTCACTTTCTTTGTGCGACAACTCTTCATGTTCTCGAGCAAAGAGGGGCAGTTGTAAATGCCTTTTTTTTTTATCACATTGCCTATATTTGGTTTTGTATTTGTTAGTCTAGTGTGATAAAAGAATTAAGAAAATTGAGCCAAATTGTTTTGTTTCATTAAATTTGGGCCAAAATTTGGCCCTAATTGGTAGCCCAAGCGCTTGACCCGCCCAGCTCTCAGGCCTTTTACGGCGTCATTTTGGTGAGTAATCCAGAGATCATATCTTGGCAATCCAACCTCTCTTGATCGAACGTCTCTCATCATTCACTACCCTAGTATTTAAAGCCTAGGTTGGCCGAAATTTTGCCCCATTTTCCCCCATAATTCTTTTCTTCTTCCTCTCTCTTCACTCCCTCTCATCTCTCTGTGTCGCTCGCCACCGCCGACGGGCGTACTCCAATCCATCCCAAAATCTCACCATCTCTTCCTCTCACTCCCCTCTTTCAAAATCCATGAACCAAATCCTCCAAATCCCGACAAATCCTTATGCATATTCATAAAATTAGAAACCCTAGCCTTTTTTTCTTTGAAATTTTGTTTAAGTTTCAATGACTTACCCCCCCCCCCTTAAAACCTACATAAACTTGTACATATCCAAGAGATCTACACTTCCCCTACAAACTCACCCCAAAAAACCTCACCACCACCGCCAGCCACCTCTACTGTCGCCTCACCGCCGACCCACCGCCTCCAGTTTTCTCTTCACACTGGCCTCAAGCAAGGTTTTGTTGTCAATTTTCATCGAAACTAGCCTCCAATTATCCGGAGTCATAGTTTCTATGAAAATCAACAATAGAATCTTGCTCGAGCCGCACCACTGTCCCTCTATTGTCTCGCTGCCTAATCGTTGCTACGCCACCATCGTTCGAACACTCAAATTCGGTAAAACTCGAACCTTAATGCTTTCCTCCATGTTTGGAATTTTCTGTTTCTTTATCGTTTTATCGTAGTTTCTTTGTAGTGTAAATGTTGTTAGCGATCGTTTTAACTTAATCGATTATTCTAGTTTACCTCACTATTGATATGTGTTTGCTTCGCGTTAGTCATTTGAGTCTCGATTTCATGTGTAGTATTTCTGATTTCGTTTTTGTTTAAGGTCATGAGTTTCATTAATGTCTTCACTGATCAATGCATTATTTTGTTAATTTTAGTCATTAGGTTACGAGTTTCTCTTGTTTAATTATGAGTTTGATTGATGAGTGCTAGTTACTTGTTTCTAGTTTTGGTTTGAAGCAAACTAGGTTTGGTATTGATTGTTGAAAATCTGAAGAATAGATATGTTTGATCATGAGAGTAGGGTACTTCTTTGGCTGCTTTTTACTGTTTAAAGGCTGTTGGGAGTATACTGCTCCTAATACTCTTCACAGTTGGTAAAAAATTGTCCTTTGCACAGATTTTTGAACCAAAAAGTCTACCCTTTAAATAGTTATAGCAGATTTTTGGTGAGAAATATGTCCTATGGACAGATTTTCAATCATGAAGGCCTTGCTTCTTCCCCTATAAAAGACTCAACACTGTATCACATAAAGGATCAATTTTGACACACTCAAGAAAGGGGCACATATCTAAAAAAAAATCAGCAGTTGTGTACATATGGAAAGCTGAAATTTCAGAGCCTTTGTGAGTATCGTTTGTGTGCAAAGTCTTTGGAAAAAAATAAAAAAAGATCTCTTAATTAATTTCTGGGGTAACTAGTTGCTAGTTCAAGTGCTTTCTTGTTGGGGTTCTCTGGGGTATTCTTGAGTTCTGTTACTGTTGTTCTTTGCTGCCTGGTGTTGTTCTGCTGTCTACTTCTTGACTTTGGAAAAAACTGACTTTGTTGTATTTGTTCATTTTTCTACTATCCAGGTAACTCCCTCAACCAATGGTGTAATTCTTGACATGATAATGAATGAAGATGAGATGGTTTGAGTTAAAGTTATTTGAGTTTTCTTTACTTCTTTGTACCTTAAAAGCTTTCTGTTCTCGTTAATTTTGTGTTTAAATGTCAACCATATAAATGGACGTTGAAGGTTCCAGTTCCTTGCGTGTTAAAAAAATAGATTTTGTTTAAGGTCCATTTTATACCATCTTGATGTGTTTCTTTCAAGATTTATTCTTGTGGTAGTCTCAAAAGGAATACTATATTTAGTTTCTCGTTTACACCTTCATCCAAATGAATTATTGAAAATTAGTTTACCATCTTAATTAGTTTAATGGCTCGATAAGATTCAAGTCATGTCCTTATTGAATACATTTCTTTTTTTTAGCATTTCAACTCTAAAATGATAAGTAGTTTGACCCGTTGTCTTGCTTTATTAGCTAAATAATTGATGTAGGAATTTTGGTCTTCTATGTTCTGATTTTGGAGCTTGAATAAATTTTCTGCCCAGGTTGAGCATGCTACTTTAAGTTAATATCATAGTTGTATGCTTAGGTCATTTTATTTAATTAGCATGATAAATCTTAAGTTTAAGTATGAAGATATATTATGTTGGTTCCATTTAAGCTTAACAAAGAACATTGGGCCGTGAGAGATAGAAAAGAATTTTGCATAAGTTAGTCCATTATCTATAATAACCAACAATTGGCCCAATGGCCACTTAATTTCAAAAAGGACCAGCAACCCAAGTGGCTACATAAATTGGGCTTAATACTCATGACAACCAAAATAAGCCAACATTTTCAATATAAGTGAGCTGACCCATCACTAATTTTCCATATTTTGTATAAATAATTTATAATCCAAAAAAATCAGTCTTTCTTTTTTCTAATTAACTTAATAATTTAATTAATTTAAGCGCTAGGCAATTAGTAGGCACAGTTTAATCTTTTATTCACGGAATCGCTTGCGTAGCGTGATGTTCACCATTCAATAAATTAATTCAATAATCTCAAACCACATTAGTTTTTTAGTTAATTTTTAATTTAATTAATCTTTTGCTAAAATCGCGAATTAGCTTGCGTAGCGCGATAGTTGGCTTTTTAAAAAATTTCAAGAATAAATTTTCTCAAATGTAATTTTTTTTTTTAAAAGTACTGCAAATAATTGATTGTCATTATTTTGGATTCGCTTGTGAGGCCCAATTATGATAAGTTAATTAACTTTGTTGTTCGGTCATGCATTCGCTTTTGTAGCATGGTTATGACAATGTAATTTATCCAAAAAAAAATTTAATAGTTCTAATAATCAAAAAATAAAAGCGGACATAGGCAGACATGAAAAATCAAATAAAGCACAGTATCCAACCATTAATTCAAGCCAGTTTTAGTCAATAAAAGCGAGCGTGCTAGAACCACGGGACACGGGAAATGTCTTACACCTTCTCCCCGGTCAATAGAATTCCTTACCCGGACTTTATTTTCGTAAACCAATAACAGTAGAGTCAAACCTTCCTTTGACTAGGAATTCAAATAAAAGGTGACTTGGAACACTCAAAAATCAATTCCAAGTGACGACTCTGAATAATAAAATAATCCCTACTCAAGTTTTTCACTTTAATTGAAAAAATTCTTTAACCCACAAATCCATAATTCATCTTATCTTTTGGGGGTAAAAAGGGGTGTGACAATCAACATAATTTGCACTTTGATTGTTTGTAAAATTGTTTCTTCTTATAACTATATTTTTTTTATTCGAGTTAAAATATGAAATAGGACTATGTAAATTTTTGCAATTCATGAACTAAAACTACTTAAATGACAAAGATTCTATCATCTATTCAGACTCATCCGTCTTAAAATAACGTCTAACAAAATATCCTTATATTATTGTATATAATATAAAATATATCCGAAATTAGTAATATTAATAACTATATAAAATCATATTTTTTAAAACTTTTTACAAAAATGTTCCACTCAATATAAATACCATATCGAAATGTATCTAACATTATCAATGTTGTTAAACTTACGAGGTCTTGTAACGACCTGACCGGTCGTTTTGAGCTCTAGAGCGTCGTTTAGCGGTTTGAAGTCGTGAGAAGCTCCATTTCAAGTATTATGACTTGTAGGTGTGGTCGGAAATGAATTTAGGGAATTTTAAAGTTGATTTGGAAAAAACATTCTCATTTCAGAAGCCTTAAGGTGGAAGAATCAACTAAGATTTTGAATTTTGAGTAAACGACTTCCGAATCGGGATTTGAAGGTTCCAGCAGGTTCGTATGATGATTTCAGACTTGCGCGTATGTCCGGATCGGGTTTTGGATAACCCGGGAGCGTTTCAGCGTATATTGTGAAAGTCAGCATTTTTGAAGGAATTTCCTAAGTTTGGCTTGAAGCGTATTTCAGTGATATTGATGTCTGTTTGGGATTCTGAGTCCCGGAATAGCTTCGTATGGTGATTCTGAAGTTGGGAGCGCGATCGGAAGTGAATTCGGATGTATGGAGGTCATTTTGAAGTCATTTGCCAAAGCTAGAAATTTGGAGGTTTTTTGGAAATCCGACTGGAAGTGGAAATTTTGATATCGGGGTTGGAATGTGGTTCCGGAAGTTGAAGCGGGTACGTAATGTCGAATATGACTTGTGTGCAAAATATGAGGTCAATTTGACGTGATTTGATAGGTTTCGGCGTCGGATGTAGAAGTTGGAATATCTAAGTTCATAAATTTGAATTTTAGTGCGATTCGTGATTTCAGCGTTGTTTGATGTGATTTCGAGGCTCGACTAAGTTCAAATGAGGTATTGGGACTGGTTGGTAGTTTTGGTTGAGGTCTCGGGGGCCTCAGGCGTGTTTCAGATGCTCAACGGGTCGATTTTTTCCTTGAGAGGGTTGTTGGTTTTCTGGTGTCAGTGCAGTAGGTATTTACTCTATGCGATCGCGTGAGTGGGTATGCGATCGCATAAAAGGATTTGGAGGATACTTGGATTTGGGATGTGCGATCGCGGGTAGTTGTTTGCGATCACATAGAAGGATTTGTTGAAGGCTGCTGGGTTGTCCTATGCGATGGTGTGCGAACACATAGAGGAAAAGGGAGCTGGGGGCCTGGGGGCCCTTTGGCCTATGCGAACGCAGGTAGGGGACTACGATCGCGGAGTGTTGGCTCGAGGAAGCTCTCCGAACGCGCTCATGGGTATGCGAATGCATAGAGTAATTGGGGCCTAGGCAGATTAGTTTATAGGCAAAATTTGTGGCCATTTCTTCATTTCTTCTTTGTTTTGGGCGATTTTGGAGGAGCTTCAAGAGAGGATTTCTTCATGCAATGTCTAGGTAAGTAAATTCCTCCCATTTTTAAGTTAAATACAAGATTATATGCATGAATTAGACATGGAAATTGGTAGGAAATTGGGAAATCTTAAAGAAACCTAGAAAATGGTAAATTTTTTAGCCACGAATTTGATCATGGAATGTAGAGTAAATCATATAATTGAACTAGTAAAGCTATGGGTAGTATTTATCTTCGAGAAATTTCGGATTTCGCGCACGTGGGCCCGAGGGCATTTTGGTCATTTCACTAAGCAGAGTTGGGAAAGTATATAATTTGAATTTGTTGCAAGTATTGGGATGAATTTTCATTGTTTTGCCCGTTATTTGGTAGTTTTGGGCCGTTGTGCGTGCGTCGGAGTCGTCGGAAGGGCTTGGAAGCCGGTTATGGGATTTCGGAGCAAGGTAAGTCTCATTTCTAACTTTGTAAGGGGGAATTGTCCCCCTTGGTGAAATAATTGAGTATGTGCTATTATCTTCAGGGGCTACGTATGCACGAGGTGACCGTAGTCCGTGCGTGGCTACTATTATGCCATGTTCGGGTAGCCTAGGACCCACTAGCATGCCTTATGTGTTGTACCCGTGATCCCGCCTGTATTACTTGACTGCTAATATAATCGAAATCGTAATTTGATACCTAAAGAAGACTAGAGTTCATTTTCTTAATCACCTGGAAAGAGAATTGTTTTCCTCCGTGGTTAATCGTATACTTGATAAAGTGATATTATTGAACATTATTAGATATGGAAAATAAATTTCGAAAAAAGGATTTGAACACTATTTTATGGTTTTTAAAAGAGAAATCTGTCATTTACTTGAGTTTTTGTTTTCCCGACGTATTCGGGGTGGACTGTTGATTGTGCCTAACTGCATGTGACCCCTTCGCAATTTACATTCCGTTCCCCCACTCTCATGGGAGCAGGAAGTATGCCACGGCGGATTGGAAGATGCATTTTTAGGACGGGCCGTTTGATCCTCGGCAGTGCATAGACATGAGTATTTTATTTAAATGCACTTTTGGTACGGGTCGTTCGATCCTCGGCAGTGCATAGGCATGATTATTATATTTAGAGGTGCACTTATGGTACGGACCATTCGACCCTCGGCAGCGCACAGAGAGGATTACTATATTGAGAGGGGCACTTATGGTACGGGCCGTTCGATCCTCGGCAGTGCACAACGATGATTATTATAACGGCTCAGGCCGGTTGTCCTTATCCCGTATGTGCATGTTATGTTGTTAAATATTTTTCATGATTTTTAAAAGTGACAAGATATTTGGGGGAAAACAGAGAGGAAATTGTTTATTTAAAATATTTGGGGGAAAATGAGGAAGTGGTAACTGTTTGTTTATTTCCAGTATTTACTTGGATTTCAGTGCCTTATATAAATTGTTGCTTTACTACCTTACATGCCTACCGTGTTCATCATATGCTATTAATTAATTTGCTGGACCTTAGTGAGTGTCTAACTCGACCTCTCGTCACTACCTCTCTAACGTTAGGCGGGCGACTTACTGAGTACACGTTGTTTTCGTACTCATGCTACACTTGATGTGAATTTTATTGCACAGGTACTTTCATAGAAATGTGGAGGATTCGAAGACTTAGGAGAGTTGCATCATCCGGAGGCGATCCGCAGCTGACAGAGTCTCCCTCGTACTGTATTTATTTTTATTTTAAACTTCCTAATCCAATCTGTATTTCGTACAGGCTTTGAGATGATTGTATAAATTCTTAGAAATTGCTCATGTACTTGTGACACCTTGTTCTGGGATGTGTTGGGATATGTTTGCTAAAGTGTTATATTCAAACCACTGTTTTATTCGACAGATTTTATTTAGTTAATATGTAATAAAGTGAAAGAAAATGCTTTTCATAAATGTTAAGAACAAGAAATTGTTTCAATTAATTAATGATTGGGTTGCCTGACAATGATGTCCGGCGCCATTCATGACCATATGGATTTTGGGTCGTGACAACATGGTATCGGAGCACTAGGTTCCCGTAGGTCTCACGAGTCATGAGCAAGTCTAGTAGAGTCTTGTGGATCGGTACGAAGACGTCTGTACTTATCTTCGAGAGGCTACAGGGCTGTTAGGAGTACTTCCCTTCTTGATTCCTCACCGTGCGATTTATTCCTTTGAGGCTTATGGCTATGCTTATTCCTACTCAATTTTACGCGTCGCGAGCGCTTGCTATGAATCAGGAATTTGAGGAATTGAAATGGTGTTACGGATGTAATTCGAGATGTTTCCATGTATAATTGGTTGAGGCTGTTGTTATGGCCCTGCAAAAGAATAATATGTTGTTTCAGCTCAGTAGTTGTGTTTCTGGGAGCCTTAAAGCTATGCTCATGCGGGAATGATGTTTGCGATTGGTTATCGTGTGATGTCGATATGATGATAGAATGCTTGCCCGTATCTTGCGGGTGATGAATGGTTTGAAGGGAGGACTTCTCAGAGTGTGATTTCGAGATTTCAGTATTTTAGTTCCGGCAGAGGAAAGGCATTTGGGTTATGAATGGTCCGGTTGGGGTTAATAAAGTAGTAAGGCTTGGCGTATTCAAGTGAGGTGGGATATGCACCTGTGACGTGAAGTCGTCGTCATTGATCGAATGGAATGTGTTAAGTTTGTCGGTGTTATGGTTTCTTCGGTTGCATAGGGTCAGAGTATTGAGAAGAAGTATTGAAGAATTCGGTTGGCAGAGAATGGTCCTGAAGTGAGGCTAGGCGGTGGCTCCACTTCTAGGAGGCCAAGTGTATGAAGCGGAAGTCTAGCAGTCGCAAAGTGGAGGAGCGGCAGCATAGCTTGGACTTTGAAGCTATTGTCGCGCATTTAATGAATGTCCATGAGGAGCGGACGGACTAGTAAAATTGGTAAATGAAGCAGGGCGTAGGATGGGGTATTGAAGTCGTAGGGAGCGTGCATTTCAGCGTCGTTGGAAGGTGTCCGCGGGTGATTTCCATAAGTGGGTCATCTCCTGTGAATAAGGTAGCGATAGCATGGTTGGCAGATCTCGGTGAGGGGTTCTAGTGGCTATTCGGTAGGAGGCGAAATGTGTAAATGATGCTAGAGAATTTGAGTATTTAGGGATTGCTAGCAAGAGAATTTGGAAGAATTTGGATGGATTGGTTGAGCAAGATCGCGTTATCAAAGGAGAAAGGATATCGGCAGGGTCTAGATTGGTGCAAGGAGTAGCTTCGGGCTAAGTGGGGGAGTCCCACCATCTGAAGTTGGGTGTAGGGTTGTCTTTTCAAAGGGTTGCGGATTGTCAGCGTGTTGGCAAGTTATTTCAGCTAACGAAAAGGAGTAAAATGGTGATTGTGCGTGGGATTTGATGAATGTGTGAAAAATTTGGCCCTGCCGGGACAAGGTTAGGCTTTGGAAGATTCAGAATTTTTGTTAAGGCATAGGGGAGTTGTCAGGGTCGTGACTTAGTCACGTGCTTCAAGGAAAAGGGTGTTCAGGAGCTAGAAGAGCCTTGGAGTTGATTGTATTCGGGGCCAGTCAGAGTGGGTGACTCTCAATAGCGATCCTGGTGAATTCAATAGTTAAGAATGCGGCGTTTAAGGGTTTTAGGCATCAGTGTGATCGAGAATCGAGCTTTTGCAGAGTAATTTTTGAGAAAAAGGAAGATGGTTGGAATATTCTATGATATGTTTCAACATGCAAGATAGTATTGTAGGAGTGAGAGAAATGAACTCCGGATTGTAGAAAGATTAGCAAGAGGGTATTAGACGGATTGCGAGATTTAGGCAGCATAGTCTCATGAATCAAGGTTACTCGGGATGAGTGAGTGTTGAGTTTCTATGAGTTGAAGGAAGTTTCTATTATTCCTGAAGCAATTGAAGATGATTAAAAGAAGATAGGTTGATTAGCCATAGTTGAAATGGCACATTTACGGCTGTGATTAGTTCCTTCGATGTGATTAAGTTTTGCATGTGGTTTTGCCGGTGTGTGCGGGGCTTGTCGGCCGTCGTAATGAATTTCATGTAGGAGCATTCAAGTATTATGGTCTGTCAGGTGTAGGCGGATCCCGAAAGGGTTAGGGTGGTATATACTACTACTTAAGGATTTGCATGTTGGGTGGTTGTGGGGATTCACTCGTGTTTTGAGATGGTTCGCTTCAATTGGGTTAAGTAAAAGGTTTCTATATGATGAAGTGTTCACCCATTGGTGGTTTAGAAGTTATGATGGAATTCTTGCGCTACCTCATATTGGCATGTTAGCTGCGGTAGGTAGTATGTAACTAGGAGTAAGAATCGAGATTTTGGTTCGGTGTTAATAAGGATGTCATGAGCTCGGAAGAGCAAGAAAAAGTGATTCGAAAGTTCAGAGTAAGCTGGTGTTATCTTCAGTGTCACCTCAGATCGATATTCGGTGGAAGAGGATTTGTACCCTGGTCATGGTTTCTTGATGTGTTTTGCGGCCTTAGTGTGGTCAGTATTATGGATGGGCAGATTTGTTGCCTTGTGTGGAGGGTCGTGGAAGCATGACCGCAAAAAGATTGTATAAAGTGTGACATGTAGTCACTTGATGGATTGAAGATTTGGGCTGAGTCTAAAGAAGTGCAATATTGCTTAATTGAGAATTTATGCCTGGAAGGCGTTCAGTTCAGTTGGTTGTGGATTGTGGGCTGTTTGTCCCGGCTATGATGGTGGTTCTCGCGTATTATGAGAGAAAGTGGGTTAATATGGACCCAAGTAAAAGCTATTAGCTTAGTTTGGTGTGAGCAAGGTAGACTCGATGTTTGTGGACGGATTTAAATGTGATTATGGGCTCCGTATGAGCCAGGCATGTTCATTTTAGTAAAGCGTTTTTCATGGAAAGGTATTAGAACAACAGATGTTGCTCTGTCTTCATCAAATTCAGGTAATGTTGATTGTGCCGTGTGGGTTGTGAAACGGCTTGATAATTTCCTATGTGTTGAGGTCCCGCGTAGTGGAGATGTTATGTGAGCAGGATAGATCTTGAGATCCAGAGTGTATATATATATCGCACCTCAGTTGTGCTTGAGTTTGTAGCATGCGACTTTATCAGTCTCCCCAGGAGGGTATTATGCACTTAGCGTGCTTGTGATCGATATTCGGTAATGTGTAATAGTGAGCAATTCAGCTCTGTGTATATTTCTTTATATGAGTTTTATGATGGGATCGGGTTGCACGCCACCACGGGTATGTTATTTGGATCGGGTTGTACGCCGCAACAGTGTGATGATGATAAGGGTTAATATATATTTATTTTTCTTATGTTTTACTTCCCATTTTCTGAGAAAAGTTCGTATTAGTTGCGTGAGTTGAATAGTCTCTTCCTGAGTCATTTCTTATCTATCATGTTCGAGTTATGGCCTATCGGCGCGATGTGGTATCATGAGAGGCTGTTGGTCATGTTTGAGGTGATTTGTTTTCTGAGCAGTTCACACTGGGTGAGACGAGATTATTAGACCAGGGATCAGTGCGATAAGGTTATGTGAAGTGTATATTAAAGAACAAATACCATTATTCAGGTTCACAATGAGGTGATGATTCTAGTCAAGATGAGGTGTTCAATGATTTGTTAACTCAGCAGTTGGGTACGAATTTCTACATATCTCCTTCATTGTGGTGGTATCGCCATCATTATAGCATGATATATATATATATATATATATATGTCATAAGGTGCCTTGGGGAGCATCGAATTCATGGAATTTTGGCTATTAAGGTTCAGGGAGCGTCATTGCGGTCAGTTGGTGAATTATGCGGTGCATGGTGCTGATTCGGCAAAGGTATGCAGTCATGTTCTGGTATATCGTGTGGTGGGTGATACGGTGTTTATACATTGGAACTAGGCCTGGGAGAGAAATTTCAAGTGCTGGAACAGGATTCTGAGCTTATTATATGGATAAAGAAGAAATCTTCAAAACTGATCAAGCTAATGTACTGAACTGGGTTGTGGTAGCACGGGCAGGTGCTTGAGGTTTTAAACAGTGATTTCATATAACTCCAGAGCAGTTCTTGGCAAGTTCGAGGACGAACGTCGGTTTAAGTGGGGGAGAATGTAACGACCCGACCGGTTGTTTTGAGCTCTAGCGCGTCGTTCAGCGGTTTGAAGTCGTGAGAAGCTCTATTTCAGGTATTATGACTTGTAGGTGTGGTCGGAATTGAATTTCGGGAAGTTTAGAGTTGATTTGGAGAGAAAATTCTCATTTCAGAAGCCTTAAGTTGGAAGAATCAACTAAGATTTGGAATTTTGAGTGAACGGCCTCCGAATCGGGATTTGAAGGATCTAGCAAGTTCGTATGATGATTTCGGACTTGGGAGTATGTCCGGATCGGGTTTTGGATAACCCGGGAGCATTTCGACGTATATTGTGGAAGTCAGCATTTTTGAAGGAATTTCCTAAGTTTGGTTTGAAACGTATTTCAGTGATATTGATGTCCGTTTGGATTCCGAGTCTATGAATAACTTTGTAAGGTGATTCTGGAGTTGGGAGCGCGATCAGAAGTTAATTCGGATATCCGGAGGTCATTTTGAAGTCATTTGGCTAAAGATAGAAATTTGGAGGTTTTTGAGAAATCCGACCGGAAGTGGAAATTTTGATATTGGGGTCAGAATGTGATTCTGGAAGTTGGAGCAGGTCCATAATGTTGAATATGACTTGTGTGAAAAATTTGAGGTCAACCGGACGTGATTTGATAGGTTTCGCAGTTGGATGTTGAAGTTGGAATTTCTAAGTTCATAAAGTTTGAATTTTAGTGCGATTCGTGATTTTGGCGTTGTTTGATGTGATTTCGAGGCTCGACTAAATTCTAATGAGGTATTGGGACTGGTTGGTAGTGTTGGTTGTGGTCTAGGGGGCCTCGGGCGTGTTTCGGATGCTCAACGGGTCGATTTTTGCCTTGAGAGGGTTGCTGGTTTTCTGGTGTGAGTGCAGCAGGTATATACTCTATGCGATCGCGTGAGTGGGTATGCGATCACATAGAAGGATTTGGAGGCTTCTTGGATTTGGCCTGTGCGATCGCGGGTAGTTGTTTCCAATCACATAGAAGGATTTGTGAAGGCTGCTGGGTCGTCCTATGCGATCGCAAAGGTATGGTGTGCGAACACATAGAGGAAAAGGGAACTAGGGGCCCTGGGACCGCGATAGCGGAGTGTTGGCTCGAGGAAGCTCTGCGAACGCGCTCATGGGTATGCGAACGCAGAGAGTAATTGGGGCCTGGGCAGATTAGTTTATAGGCGAAATTTGTGGCCATTTCTTCATTTCTTCCTTGCTTTGGTCGATTTTGGAGGAGCTTCAAGAGAGGATTTCTTCATGCAATGTCTAGGTAAGTAAATTCCTCCCATTTTAAAGTTAAATACAAGATTATATGCATGAATTAGACATAGAAATTGGTAGGAAATTGGGAAATCTTAAAGAAACCTAGAAAATGGTAAATTGGATTTTTAGCCACGAATTTGAGCAAGGAATGTAGAGTAAATCATATAATTGAACTAGTAAAGCTATGGGTAGAATTTATCTTCGAGAAATTTCGGATTCCGGGCACGTGGGCCCGGGGGCATTTGGTCATTTCACTAAGCAGGGTTTGGAAGGTATATAATTTGAATTTGTTGCAAGTATTGGGATGAATTTTCATTGCTTTGCCCGTATTTGGTATTTTGGGGCGGTGTGCGTCCGTCGGAGTCGTCGGAAGGGCTTGGAAGCCGGTATGGGATTTCGGAGAGAGGTAAGTCTCATTTCTAACTTTGTGAGGGGGGATTGTCCTCCTAGGTGAATTAACTGAGTACTATTATCTTCGGGGGCTACGTACGCACGAGGTGATGGGAGTCCGTGCGTAGCTACTATTATGCCATGTCGGGGTAGACTAGGAGCCACTAGCATACCTTATGTGTTGTACCCGTGATCCTTCCTATATTACTTGACTGCTAATATAATCGAAATCATAATTTGATACCTAGAGAAGACTAGAATTCATTTTCTTAATCAACTTGAAAGAGAATTGTTTTCCTCCGTGGTTAATCGTATACTTGATAAATTGATATTATTGAACATTATTAGACTTGGCAAATAAATTTCGAAAAAAGGATTTGAACACTATTTTATGGTTTTTAAAATAGAAATATGTCATTACTTGAGTATTTGTTTTTCCGACGTATTCGGGGTGGACTGTTGATTGTGCCTAACTACATGTGACCGCTTCACAATTTACATTCCGCGAGCGGAGTGTTATTTCTCTCACTCTCATGGGAGCGGGCAGTATGCCACGGCGGATTGAAAGATGCACTTTTAGTACGGGCCGTTTGATCCTCGGCAGTGCATAGACATGAGTATTTTATTGAGATGCACTTTTGGTATGGGCCGTTCGATCCTCGGCAATGCATAGGCATGATTATTTTATTGAGAGGTGAACTTATGGTGTGGGCCGTTCGACCCTCGGCAGTGCACAGAGAGGATTATTATATTGAGAGGTGCACTTATGGTACGGGCCATTCGATCCTCGGCAGTGCACAGAGAGGATTATTATATTGAGAGGTGCACTTATGGTACGGGCCATTCGATCCTCGGCAGTGCACAACGATGATTATTATGACGGCTCAGGCCAGTTGTCCTTATCCCGTATGCGCATGTTAAGTTGTTAAATATTTTTTATGATTTTTAAAAGTGACAAGATATTTGGGGGAAAACAGAGAGGAAATTGTTATTTAAAATATTTGGGGAAAAATGAGGAAGTGGTAATTGTTTGTTTATTTCTAGTATTTACTTGGATTTCAGTACCATATATAAGTTGCTGCTTTACTACCTTACATACCTACCGTGTTCATCATATGCTGTTAATTAATTTGATGGCCCTTAGTGAGTGTCTAACTCGACCTCTCGTCACTACCTCTCTGAGGCTAAGCGGGCTACTTACTGAGTACACGTTATTTTTGTACTCATGCTACACTTGTTGTGCCTTTTATTGCACAGGTAATTTCATAGCAATGTGAAGGATTCAGAGACTTAGGCGAGCTGCATCATCCGTAGGCGATCCGCAGCTGACAGAGTCTCCCTCGTAGTCTAATCTGTATTTCGGATAGGCTTTGTGATAATTGTATAAATTCTTAGAAATTGCTCATGTACTTGTGACACCGGGTTCTGGGATGTGTTGGGATATGTTTGCTAAAGTGTAATATTCAAATCACTATTTTATTCGACAGATTTTATTTTGTTAATATGTAATAAAGTGAAAGCAAATGCTTTTCATAAATGTTAAAAACAGAAAATTGTTTCAATTAATTAATGATTGACTTGCCTGACAATGATGTTCGGTGCCATCACGACCGTATGGATTTTGGGTGGTGACAGGTCTTATGGTCACAAATCCTCTTTAGAAAAGTACATGATGTAACATTATACATCATACTATCACGGTCATATGGTAACTTATATGGTACTAGTCCATAAATATCGGGTATTATAACTCGAACCGTATTTTATCCCAAATCGACAACCTTCAACGAAACTCATTTTCTTTAATTCGTGTATCTGTTATCCTCCATGGCACTTACTTATCGCTTGTTATAAATAGCATAAATATGCTAACCTCAAGATAATCTCATCCCCGAGTCTATATCAATTAACTGAAGACGAAACTTTAACGTATGAAAAATGCGAGATGCAACAACTATGGTCCATAGTTCATAATCTTCAGCTGTCAAAAAATCTTCTATTCTTGCTTCCACCAACTTTAGTATTTTCCATTAAACAACTGTGGTCTAGTAGTTGATTAACCTTTGTTAATTCCAGGTGGAATACTCATTTTGCTTTCAAGATCTCTCAAGGTATTAGCCGTGTGTGAGAGAACCTGCTCTGATATCAATTGTTAAATTGAATGCTTTTATGGATTTTTAAAGAACTTGGTTCTTTATCTTAGTCTTTAAACGTAAAATAAAAATAAGTAGAAAAATAGACACAATAATTTTTATGTTGAGAATAACCCCGCTCAAAAGGTGCAAAAACCACGACCCACTACGTAGAATTTTAAACTTCAATTTCACTAGAACAATGAGCCAAATGTATCGATTACAAATCTATAACACAATACTCGCCAGTACTCCTACTTCAACTATTTGATTTACAAGTTACTCTAACTTTCAAAACAAATGCTCACTCCAACTCACTATTTATTTATGACACTTTGATTACAACTCAATTTCCTAAAACATATATACTAGACTGACTCAAGAAGAGCACAACACTAGTACTTGATTTGAGTGTAAAAAATATAGTTCTTCGTTTGATGTGCAAAAGGATAATCCTAGTAGTCCAGAAAGATAGTATTTAAATTTCCCGGACTCCGAGATTTTTTAGGAGCGCGGTGCATAGTCAGCTTCTCGTTTGACAGGACTCTTACTGTTCCAAAGACTCCACATGTCTTGGGACTCTTGTCTCTCACTTATGTATGTGTATCTTCTTGGGCAGCAGCCCCTATCATGTTTAGCAGTTCTTCCAACAAACTCGGCTTGGGTAACTTTGAGATGAAGTTACTGTCTTGCAAAGACGTACAATTATCAGCCTTGAGGATTTGGTCCTTAATCCTGAGGATCTGGTTTTAGAGCAGTTAAGCAGTTACGATGAGGACCTGGTTCTTAGAATATTTTATCTGAACAAACTTTATTAATCATCAAAATCTAAATACTCAACATGGTTGATCTACTAGTTACAAGTTCAAGACCTAAGGATATTGGATGATTTTTGAAAAAAGAATGATGATTTTATTTGAATATAGTTATTTACCAAAAGTTAATTATCATCTCTTAAAACAGGTGTTGCATGAGAACTTGTGAACATGAGGTCCAATTGTTTCATTGTCTGTCTTAATGATATCGTATAGTTGTTCATTATGAGAAAGTGGTTTGATCACCCTTCGTCAAAAAATTGTACTATGTATATAGGTAAAATATTACGTTTTAGAGGTATATAACACATATTGAACACCCATTGTCGGAAATTTTTTTCTCTTCTTTCAAATTTGAATATCCTTGAAAAAATTCCTAGCTTCGCCACTAATTATGAGGAAGTTGGTTTTTCTTATTTTTGGGCTGTGAAAAATCAATAATGATGCTATTCCCACAATAAACTGATTAGTTTCATAGAAAAAAGAAAGAAAAAGAAAATAGACGAACACATGAATACCACAATAGTATGTCTCAATCTCAAATTTATTTGATTGATTATATGAATCTTCGTTGTCCTTGTAACTTATTAGTTACGTATTTAATTCAAAACATTATAACAGTGGCATTCAGAAGTTTGCGTGGAAATTGATTCTATGGCACTCAAGAAACACATTTTATGCACAAATTAACCCAAATAATCGCTTACTTAATCTCTTAAATTTAAAATAGCCAGCAAATATATAATTTATATAATTCATGTAAAATATATATATAATTATATATAATTAATGTATAATTTATGTATACCGGCTAAAAAAGTAAACATTAAATTTAGCCAGCTATTTGTGTAGCAACCCCATACTTGCCAACAGAAAATTATTCTCGAATATAAGTGATTTTCCTACACATATTCCGGTGATTCACAAGTAAGTGTGTAATATCCCTGTCACGACTCAAATTTCCCTCTGTTGGTTATCGTGATGGCACCTAGTCTTAGGGACTAGGTAAGCCTAACAGTTACTGAATAACAACATTAATAAAAGGGAAGCTAACAGTCTTGATATAGAATCTTGACAGAATACAAATTTTCCCAAAACCGATAATACAAGTCATAAGCTCTACGAATTTTCACAACTTCTAAATACAACTGTTTGGAAATAAATACAACAGTGTATGAATACTACTTGTAAGAAGGTGACTCTAAAGCCTGCGAACGTAGCAGCATGTTACCTTGAGTCTCCCCGTCAATGGTCCATGCAGCTACTAACAATCAATATCTGAATTTGTGCAACAAAAATGCACAGAACTTTAGTATGAGCACACCATAGCGGTGCCCAGTAAGTATCAAGACTAACCTCGGTGGATTAGGGACGAGGACTAGTCAAGACACCACTGGTCTACAAAATAAACTAGCATGAATGTAGAAACATAACCGAACACTACTTCTATCTAAGACTTCACGGCATAATTTACAACAATGACAATATAATACAGAAGGAAATTACAGAAATTAACCAACGGAACAACATGAAAACACACAGAAAGGTGGGCAGCAAAACAAGCCAAACCGGAAGAAAACACAACACAATAGAGATCACCAATAACTCAACCCTGCGTCTATTTGTTCACATCGGGCCTCAGCCACTAAAATCAATAAACGTGTGGAAATCCTTAAACAATAGTTCATATTGAAAACTTTGAAGATATGATCATTTCGGTATAAAAGATCTCCTTTGAAAACATACTTTCTCTAAATGTATATATATATATATATATATATATGTGTGTGTGTGTGTGTGTGTGTGTCTTTAATAAAGAGAAATGCTTATAACGTAGCTTCTTTCGAAATAGGCAATTTCCAAATATACATTCCCAATAAATAACTTCCAAATATCATTTTCTGCAGACAAATGCTTTTCGGATACACCTTCGAAATAAAAGTCCTTCAGATATAATCATTTCGAAACCATTACTATTTCAATAATACTTTTCAATAAAATCTCGTAGTCACAATCTCCTCAAGATAAATTTATAGGAACTCAGTCCATAACTCTGAACTCGCTATGTAAAACAGGAGGAACATCAAGGCTTGTCAATGAATGCAGTAAAAGATCAGCATGAATATCCAAATTAAACAACGGAATATTAACTCTTAAGCAAGTACAATAAATATCAAATAGGAACAACGGAAATAATAATGCAAGGACAAGTGTACAGCAAAATAAATAAATAGAAACGGCACGGCATGTCCCATCATGCTAAAATATCATAAACATGGCACGAAATGTTCCCTCATGCTAAAATAACATAAATGTGGCACAAAATGTCCCCTCGTGCTAAAATAACATAAACATGGCACGGAATGTCCCCTCGTGCTAAAATAGCATAAACATGGCACGGAATGTCCCCTCGTGCTAAAATAACATAAACATGGCACAGAATGTCCGCTCTTGCTAAAATAGCATAAACATGGCACGGAATATCCCCCCGTGCTAAAATAACATAAACATGGCACGGAATGTCCCCTCGTGCTAAAATATCATAAACATGGCACGGAATGTCTCCTCGTGCTAAAATAACATAAACAATAGTTTGACAAGGAAAATCAACAATAAGAACCATGAAACAACATCATCCCGGCAAGGGAAATAGCTATAACCAATCTCGCCTAAACAATTAACTTTACGGAATAAAACTCAGCTTAACAAAGGCCCAGTAATAGGCAACATCAAGGAAACATCAACAACATAAATGTTTATCGACTAGACCCAAGTAACACATAAGGGAAAAATCATATAAATCACAGGGTAAGACGCACGGCATGCTTGACACCAACGGACGAATGTTCTAACTATGGCTAAACAACTATAAAGCTAGATAACACTAATATAGTCAATTTGAAAATTTTAGGAAGAAAATATAGCATGAAGATAAGAGCGGTAAAATATCCAGTTAAGTCAATTTAGTTCAAATAACCAACGAAGGAATCCAAAAGCAAGTAATTCTAATTTAAGCAGGAAAGGATGAGATTAACAACCAAGGATTCAAATGTAACAATTACAACTCATACACAGGTAATATAAGAACCTACGAATCTTAAAAGACAAATCTATTAGCAAATAAGTCTGAGTACGCACTCGTAACATCGCATACACGGACTACAATCAACAAGGAAGACTCAATCCTAAGGAGTAGTTCCCCAACACAAGGTTAGGGAAGATACTTACCTCAAAGACGACAACCCGGTACTCAAAAGTGAACTTCTCGGGCAAAAAGACCTCTGGACGGCTCAAAACCAACTAAAACAACTTCAAAATACACATAAAACGTATAAGGAACTATTCTGAATAATAAAATTTCAATCTTTACAAATTTATAAAAATCGACCCAAAAGTCCACCCCCGGGCCCGCACCTCGAAACACGACAAAATTTACAAAAATCCGATTACCCATTCCGATACGAGTTCAACCATACTAAATTTATCAAATTCCGATACCATTTGGTCCTTCAAATCATGATTTTTCATTTTTAGAAATTTTCTTTCAAAACCCACATTCTTCCTCAACTAATAACAAAAATTAAATGACAAAAACAAAAACTAACTTATGAAATATAATTAATTATAGTGGAAGAACACTTCCCCATTCGATTTATGTGGAAAAAAACCCCCAAAGAATCGTCAAAAACCGAGCTCTAGAAGTCAAAATATGTTAAAAATGACTTAACCCTCATTATATAACTTCTGCCCAGGTCTTTACTCATCGCGATCGCGAAGTACAAAAATTTCCAGCCTAAAATTTGCTATTCGCGATCGCAGAAAAAGCTTCGCGATCGCGAAGAACAAATGCCCAGATCTTCCGGACAGCCTCTAGTATAATGGACATAACTTTTTGTACAAAAATTCAAATTGCAAATGGTTTGACTTTTTGAAAACTAGACACCAAGAGAAACAACTTGATTTCTTTTCTTATCTCCCAATTCCTTACAGAGTTTGAGATATAAATTGCTAAATTCAGTCTTATGCAACACAATGCGATTTCCAAACACTTTCCGGACATGCTGTAGTGTATCAACCATAACTCTTTTTACACAACTTCAAATTCCAAACATTTTGATTTTCTGAAAACTAGACTCAAACAGATACAACTTTTATTTTTGGATCATCTCCAAATTCCTTATAGATTTCAAGATACAAGCTTCCAAAGTCGAGTTAATGCAGCAGAACATTTCCTCTACGCGATCGCAAAAGGCCTTCCGCGATCGCGATTCACTGGCCCATTTCTCTCATTTTACTCATCTCGATCGCGACCAATTCCCCGCGATCGCGTAGCACACTGCTGTAGCCAAAAATTAGCAGCTATAAATGGCCTAGAAATGGTCCAAAACCACCCCGAAACTCACTGAGCCCCTCGAGACCCCGTCCGAACGTGCCAACAAGTCCCAAAACATATCACGGACTTAGTTGAGGTCTCAAATCACATCAAACAACGCTAAAAACACGAATCGCACTCATATTAAAGCTTTATAAACTTTAGAACTTTAAACTTCTATATTAGATGGCGAAACCTATCAAATCATATCTGATTGACCTCAAATTTTGCACACAATTCGCATTCAACATTAGGGACCTGCTCCAACTTTCAGAATCGCATTCCGACCCCGATATCAAAATTTCCACTTCCGGTCGGATTTCTCAAAAACTTTCAAATTTCTATCTTTAGCCAAATGACTTCAAAATAACCTACAGACATCCGAATTCACTTCCGATCGCGCTCCCAACTCCAGAATTACCATACGGAGCTATTCTCAGGCTCGAAATCCCAAACGGACATTTATATCACTGAAATGCCTTTCAACCCAGATTTATGAAATTCTTCTAAAATGCTATCTTCCATAATATACGCTGAAATGCTCCTGAGTTATCCAAATTCCGGTCTGAACATACGCCCAAGTCCGAAATTATCATACTAACCTGCTGGAACCTTTAAATCCTGATTCGGAGGTCGTTTACCCAAAATTTCAATCTTAGTTGATTCTTCCAACTTAAGGCTTCCGAAATGAGAATTTTCTTTCCAATTCGACTCCGGATTATTCGGTAACTGAATCTAACCACCCACGCAGGTCGATATATACTATGTGAAGTTGTTCATGACCTTACTCCACCGAACAGAGCTGAAATCCTCAAAATGACCGGTCGGATCGTTACAATCCCAGTAATTTAAGAATGAACTTTTAAGTTATTCTTTAACTATAACTCCTTATTCTTATAAAAATAATACTAATTATTTATTTTATATGTGGGTTCAAAAAGATATATTTATAGTTGGAGATAATATTTATGTATAAGATAAAATATTATAGTGGACCTAATTTACAATTACACAAGCTAATGAGCAACGTAGTAATTTTGAATAACAATTAGGAGTTAAAAAAAAGGGGGAAAAAAACTAATTCCTAAACCCCTACACCCCAAAGGCGGCAGATCGCCCCCACAAAACAAGTGAGCCTCCCACCCAAGCCTTATACCTCACAATTTCTCTCAACAAAGAGAATCACAGAAAACACACACGACATCGGCACTCTTCCTCCCTTTATTCATACTCCAATTTCTTCCATAGCTATGTAAAGAACACTAGGCTGCTCCTTGGCCACTGGAAAAGAAAAAGAAACCATCAGTTCCGTCAAACATGTTAGATAGTTATGTGTAAATAGTCCTAGTCCCATATGTTATAGGAGTAGAATATATCCTAGTCCTATATGTAGTAGGATTAGAATATGTCCTAGTTCCATATGTAGTAGGAGTAGAATATGTCCTAGTCCCATATGTAGTAGGAGTAGAATATGTATTATATATATGACTCATTGTGTCATTGTTAATAATAGATTTTTCTCCCGTGCATTCTCACATCGTATCAGAGCTTCAGTGAGAAAATTATTGTTGTGCGTTATTCCAACAACATCCGGGAAGAAAGATCTCATCGCCGTGCAATTTTTCGGAAACTTCGTCTTGTTCCCAGGGTTTATCGCTGCTACAGTGGTTCTGTGCATATACCAGTACCACCATCAAATCTGAAATCCTTGTGCGACCAAACCCCAAAAATTCCAGTCTCATCGGAACAGAAAAGTCAGTCACCGTGCGTCTTTCCGGTTGACGACTCAAGATTGATTTGCGTTATCTCCTCATTGGTAAGTGTTGTGCGAAAAAAAACACTATCATCTTGTTCGGAAAAGTAAAACGACAAAACCTCAGTCAATCGCGCCAACAGAAAATCACGCACCTCCACGCACCGCCAGAACTAGGGTTCCGACGAGCTACAATAGCTTTTCTGGCGCGTGTGCGCCATTTTTGACAAATCTTCTTCAGGACAACTTACTCGTCCAGTGATTACGAGCCTACCCATATAAATTACATCAAATTTTGACAACTTTTATTTTTTCCGGCGTGAATAGTGATTTCCGGTGTGAACAGTAATTTCCAGAAAAAAATTTGTGTATTCTGGCGATATTTTTGAATTTATTTTGTAGTGTGTAATTCAGTTTAGGCTCACTATTTTCAAATTTTTCCGGCAACTGTTCGGCCAGCTTTTGTTTATCAGCAACCACCTGGTTTTGTTGATCAGGGGGAGTCTAATGGCTTTGTATGTCGAATGATCAGCTTTCATATATTTTTACCAAGTCCCTCACTAGTCCTCATATTAGTTACATATGTAACAAGCTCGGTACTAATGATTTGTATACACCAGCTTGAGGGGGAGTGTTAGATAGTTATGTGTAAATAGTCCTAGTCACATATGTAATAGGAGTAGAATATGTCCTAGTCCCATATGTAGTAGGAGTAGAATATGTCTTAGTCCCATATGTAGTAGGAATAGAATATGTCCTAGTCCCATATGTAATAGGAGTAGAATATATAATATATATATATATATATATATATATATTTATATATATATATATGACTCATTATATCATTGTTAATAATAGATTTTTCTCCCGTGCATTCTCACAAAACATAAGCAAAGAACTGACCGCAATAGCTTCCTCTTTGTGTCTCCATTTTATGTAAACAAAGTAACAAACATTTTCAAGGCCAAAGTTCAAAGTAGCGCCTCTTTCAGTCATTCCTGCGATTTCCTTTTCGGCAAAGTTTGTGTTTCTCGGTTGAAGTTCTGATTAGCTCGAGAGTTCGCGGTTTGCAGTCTCCGGTTGAAGGTTCTTGTTTGGTCAAGGTTAATTTGCAGTTTTTGGTCCAACTTTCTATTGTTTTCTTGGTCGAATTTTGGAGTCAATATATGTGTAATTGCTGATTTTTATTAGTATTGAGTCGCCATGGGCTAGATTGAGTCGAGCGGAAGCGAATTTATTGAGGAAAGGGTTAAGTTGAGTGTTGAGTTAATCGAATCGAGGTAAGTGTTTTGCCTAGATTTATTGAGGGAGTTTCATCCTATTTATTATTATTTACTACATGTGGGGGTGATACATATATGAGGTGACGAGCATATATGTATGTGCCGGGGTTAATCATGCTCGGGGTAGATTATACTATTAATCAACGTATAAATAGATATAAGAAAAATTAAGGGGAGTCATTATTTCATGTGCATGTTGGAACTTTATGACTTAGGAGTATTTTTTTAAGAAAAACTTGACGTGGCTACTAGCTAGATAAACATGCTGACACTTATTATATAAACAAACAGCAGCTACCTCAATTATCAAATTTAATTCTAAAGTATAGTTCTTGAAATATTGAAAATACCCATGCTAATTATGTTTGCTTGATCAACTGCAGCCTCCGTTTGTTGAATTATTGATTTTTAGGTAAGAAACAAATTAGTGTTTTAGCTCTCTGTATAGAATGGATAAGATTAAGACGTGCTGATGACACGATTGTTTGAATCTTGATTGTCACTGTTTCATACCATAGTCATTAATATGTTGTTATGGTAGAAATTTTAAGGTGCTAGATTACATGCTTCTGTTGTTGATAAATTATGGGAATTATGGAAATACTTGAATTATATAGCCTTGAGTATCCATTAAATTATTGTTGGTTTGAAAAGTAGTGATTGAGAATTTATTTGGAATATTCTGTTGACACTCTCCTCGATGTTATTTATTCTTTCTACCTGGCTACTTTATTGAAATTTATATGTTTGGTGAGGAAGAGTGTAAAGCACGAAGGGTGATGTCGTGCCATTTCATATACATTATCATGTGAGGAAATAGTGTAAAGCACGAAGGGTGATGTCGTGCCATTTCATATACATTATCATGTGAGGAAAGAGTGTAAAGCACGAGGGGTGATGACGTTCCATTTCATATACATTATCATGTGAGGAAGAGTGTCAAGCACGAAGGGTGATGCCTTGTCATTTCATATACATTATCATGTGAGGAAATAGTGTAAAGCACGAAGGGTGATGTCGTACCATTTCATATACATTATCATGTGAGGAAGACTGTAAAGCACGAAGGGTGATGACGTATCATTTCATATACATTATCATGTGAGGAAAGAGTGTAAATCACGAAGGTTGATGTTGTGCCATTTTATTTATATTGTTATGCTTTTAATATTGTGAGGTCATGGCACTAATGGTGTTTCCAGGTGAGGATGAGGGACATGCATTATGATGCGATATCTGTTTTCCGTGTATACATTCTCGCCTTTATCTTAAGTAATCATTGTCGCCATTATATATTTTGTGTGATGTGTTGTTTCGTACTTAAACTCTATCTCAATTGTCGTTCTGTTGTCCATGCCTTTTTCTTGCTTAACTTTCATATGCCATGCCTATTTCCTGCTTTTATATTTATACTCACGTTGTGCCTATTCTGTTGCACCTTAGTGTAAGCCTTTCTCCATGCTAGTCCGTCATGTCCTTACTTGTTAACTTGTGAAGATTATGTGTTTCCTTCTTGTTTGCTATATTTATACTTAAGCCTCCATCATGCTAGTTAATTGAAATTATAACCCCCCCCCCCCCTTTTTTTTCCAAATTGTGGTCATTACCTCTGTGCCCTCTGCTTAGTCTGTTACTGATGTTCTTCTGTACGTTCTCGCTTATTATTATTGCTTGCATATTCCCTTCCTTGTCATTTTTATTGTCGGTATCTCTATCATTTGGTGGTACTATTTTACGCATGTATGGCGAGGATGAGATAATTGCACGAAGGGTGTTTCCGTGCCGTTAGACTTGATGTCTTGAGTACTTTATCACATTATGAAAGTATATGAGGTGATTGTTGTGGTTCATGGGCTTCTGTTCTAAGGAAAGGGCCAGTTGAGATGTTGGAAACTGTTAAATAGTGATTCTTTCTGATACCCTTTTATTTCCTGTTACATTTGCATCGTGTACCCTATTCTATTACTCTGTCTTTTAGTTCTATTGCTAGTTACATTATAGTGTTTATTAATGAGTATCTTTTAACTAAAAATCTCTTCACTACTTCGACGGGGTTAGTTAAGATACTTACCAGTACATGTGGCCGGTTGTACTGATACTGCACTTCTGCACACTCTATACAAACTATTGGAGGGGAGCTGCTGAAGAAGTTGAGGGCTGACCCTGAAGAACTTTGTGTATTCTGTATAGAAGCTGCCACTTGTCCTTGGTAGTTTTAGACATTATTAATCTGTTCATATAATTTTTAAATAAAACGTGTATTTATTCATACCAGCTTTGTACATTCTAAGTCTTAGAAACTCATGATTCATACTACCAGTTTTTGAGTAAATTTATAGAAGTTCAGATAAATCCTAATTTAATTTTTGATAAGTTTAATTGGTTGTTTCCTTTATTAATTGGCTTATCTAGCGGGTCAAGTTAGGTGTCATCATGACCTGTGATTTTTGGGTCGTGACAAAGTGACAAGTATTATCCAAAAATATTTCTATTACATAGAAAAAGAAAGATAATTGACCAAAGGCATATATGTCATTTCATAAAAACTTCATATTTGCATTTCTTAAATGCAAAACTATGTCATCTTGATACACGTGGACCTCACATTCCTCTAGTCACAACTCTCTTTTAAATGCACTATGCATGTGTTGATTAGACTGTTTGTGCAATGCAAATGGTCATTTCCAACCTTTTTTCTCATTTTAGAAAATTATTAATTTTGTTTTATTCAAATAGAAGTTCCATAGAGAAAGTAAAATTAATTTTTAAAGAATACAACAACAAAAAGAAGTATCAATATTTACAAAATTTTCATCTTTACTCATACTGTCTTAAAGCAATTTGAAAATAAAAATTAAATGATTTTCCTCTATTCATACTATTTGAAGGCGATTTCAAACTAAATATTTTCATATTCAAAATTAATTTTAAAAAATATAGCTTATTAAACCTCAAAAGTTAATTTAGGTAATGAGATTTGTTCCTACTGTACTAAGAGGCTATATCTTATATATTTAATTGATGTGATAATTTAATCATATGGCAGAGGTCGTCCATTCAGGCAGGCTCAGCCAGGTCGCTCAGGTTATCGTGGTGGATCAATTGGTCATGATCCTCTTAGTTCGCATCAGGTGCAACCATCTTTCAGTGCCCTGCCAGCTCAGAGTTCATCTTGGACACCATCGGTTCAGAGTTCATCTATGTCTGGTTCTTCCAGTGGTTATCCTGGTGCTAGGGGTTCCCTCCCCAATGCCATCTCCGAGAGAGGTTTCTTTGAGTGTGGAGATGTGGGCCACATTAAGAGGTTTTGTCCTCGTCTTGCGATAGGTACTTATCAGCAGAGGAGTCAGCCCGTGGTTTCAGACTCAGTAGATGCACCGCCCACCCAGGCAGCTAGAGGTAGGGGTCAGGCAGGTAGGGGTCTCCCTAGAGGGGGAGGTGGATCCGGTGGTGACCAGGCCCGATTTTATGCATTTCCAGCTAGACTGGATGAGATGGCTTCTGATGCCGTGATCCCATGTATTGTTTCAGTCTGTCACGAGAAGCTTAAGTTTTTAATTGATTCTGGTTTTTCATATTCACATGTTCATCATATTTTAGCCCATTCTCTGGATACGCCCCGTGAATCTTTTGTTACATCTGCTCATGTGCTCGCCCTTGTGGGTGATGTTGTTGTTACGGACCGCGTGTGTTGGTTGTGTGTTGTACCTATTGGGGGTCTGGAGACCCGGGTGTGTGCATGGTAAGGTTATTCAGCGGATTTGGAACATCCCTTGGTACGTTCGTGGACGAACGTTTGTTTAAGAGGGGGAGAATGTAACGACCCGGTCGGTCGTTACGTAGAACCTGCATTATAATTACTATTCTTGACTTGTCATAGGTTGGTTATACTGTTATTTATGTGTTAGAGTTGGTAGGCTTGAAATCGGAATGGTTGTAGTGAGAGTTTAGTCGCTTAGTCTTTAAAAATAGCCTTAAAGTTGGAAAAAGTCAACTGAGAGTTGACTTATTGGTAAACGACCTCTGAATGCGGATTTTATGGCTCGGATATTCGTTAGGTGATTTGGGACTTAGGAGTGTGTTCAGAATATTTTTGTGATATCCGGTGAGGAATTAGGCTTAAATTGGCGAAAGCTAATTTAAGGGGATTTCCGGTCGGCAATGGAAAATAGGCTATCAGGGTTGGAATTTCCGGAAGTTGGAACATGTTCCTAATGTCATTTTGGATATGTCTGCAAAATTTTAGGTCAATCGGAGTTGTTTTGGATAGTTTCGGCATAGTTGGAGGATTTTAAATATTTCAAAGTTCTTAGGCTTGTATTTGATGTGATTTTGGTGTTTTGATGTTATTTTAGTGCTTCGGGAGTGCAACTAAGTTTGAATGATCATATATGATATGTTGGTATATTTGGTTGGGGTCCCGAGGGGCTCGGGATTGATTTCGGGTGGTTAACGGAAGGTTTAAAGTTGGTAAAATGCAGCTTCAGCTGCTGGTGCTGGTGTAACCGCACCTGCAAAAGTGTGACAGCAGGTGCGGGCCCGCAGGAGAGAGCAAAGCTCTGCAAATGCGGATTTTGGGAGGCTCAGTAGAGGATCGCAGGTGCGGGAGGAGGATCGCACCTGCGAAGTCGCAGGTGCGGTGAAGGCGTCGCAGGGCGGATGCTCCGCAGGTGCGGTTAAGTGGCCGCAGGTGCGGTACCACTGTTCAGAAAGTATAAAAAACCGCCTTCGCGATTTTAACCCTCTTTTCACAATTGTTGTACTGGTTCCGAGGTTTTTGAGGGATTTTGAAGAGGGAAACACTGGTTCATCATTGAGATAAGGTTTTTGGACTTAATAACTCAATTATATGTGATTGGAGACCTTATATCAGTGTTTAATTATGAAAATCGGTAGGAAAAAGGTGGGGTTAGGGCTTGAGATTTTGCGACCTTTAGGGGTCGATTTGAGGGGTCAAACGAACTCTGATTTTAGCGTTCTTGATATGTACGGACTTGTGAGATGATGAAGAACATTTTGGTATAAATTTTATCGGGTTCTAATATTCGGACCCGGGGGGTCGGGTTTTGGCTAATTTCAGGTTTTGAGCTAAATTTGGTACTTTTCAATTGGAACTCATTCCTTAAGCAAAATTTGATGATAAAAATCTGAACTTGGTAGATTTGGAGCACTCAGAGGCCGAATTTAGAGGCAAAGGCACTACGGAATAGTATTTTAGTCGGTTTTAAGGTAAGTAACGTTTCCAAACTTGGTTCTGAGGGTTCGAAACCCCGAGCTAAATGATTTATGACTATTGTTGAGGTGACGCACATGCCAAGTGACGGGCGTGCGGACGCGATGGCGTGTGGGCGTGCACCGAGTATTTGTGGCCTGGCTTACCCCATGGCACCACTTAGTGACTATTCCATGATGATATCTGTGCTTTTATTAATGTGGTAACTGTGAACGTGTTAGAAATCATGTTAAGTATAAATGCTAGGCTTCACGCCGAAAATGTAGAGACCCGAGTGGTCGTATATTACTGTCTCATTTTGTGATTATTTGATTTCATATACTCAGTCCTGTTATAGCATATCACTTCATATCTCAGTCTCACTATTGTTAATATATGCATACTTATCATTGTTTCGGACTGATGGATGCATCTGTGATCCATGTGAGTGAGACTGAAGAGTAATGACTGAGTGAGGCTGAGGTCCTGTTATTGAGACAGTTATGAGATTGGACTGCACACCGCAGCGATATTAAATCATGCCTTTGTTGTCTTGATCTGGCGCTTGGGCCACTAGGGCCGCTGCAGAGTCTTTACACCCCCAGTGAGCACATTGATGTGAGGGATGGATCTTCTCTAGACATGGATCTTGTCCGAAGTGGATGTTATGTGAGGGATAGATCGTTCCTGGACATGGATCTTGTCCGAGTGTTGTATTCCGGAGAGAGACTTTCTCCGTAGGGCTGGATTGGCCTTTTTCCTCAGTACAGAGTGACTACGGTCACCAATGATTATGTACATTTATGGATGGACTTTTCCCTGCGCCTGAGAGCCATATACAGTACTGAGTGGACTGTTGTGTGAGGGTTGTAAGCATGTGCATATCCACATATGTTTCATACGTATATTTTATGATGGCATGAAGAGTATACTGGCATACTTGGCATATTTACTCATCCTGATAAACTGTTAGCATGTCTAAATTCTGTATGTTGTTTATTGTCAAATTTTGAGGTTTTGTCCGTCACTACTTCTCAGCCCATAGTTTGGGTTCGTTACTTCTGAGTTGGTGTACTCATGTTACCCCCTGCACCTTGTGTGCAGATCCAGGTACACCGGGACCCGGTAGTGGATATTGAGCAGCTGTCAGAGTTTCATTGGAGTTGTCGAAGTAGCAGCTGGTGATCGCGACCTCGTCTTCTCTTCCTTATTACACTTGTTGCACTTATTTTGAGACTATGTTGTCTATTTCTTCATTATTTATTTTATTTTTTTATATAGCAGCTCATGACTGAGTGACATCGGATCTGGGGTTGGAGGTTTTAAATTTAGTTTTTCAAATATTGTTTTTAAAGTTCAGATTCTTAGTATTATTAATAAATTCGTTTAAAATTGTATTTTTACTGGAAATTGAATTTAGCTTAGTTAAAAAGGGTGGCTTTCCTGGTTCCACGACAGGCGTCATCACGACTCCGAAATTGGGTCGTGACATAAACATCTAATTTTTCTATAAATAATCTTTTGTATTTCATAAAATTGGCTGAAATGATAAAATCACCAATTTAGTTTCTGTCATATAAGGGAAGATTTGAGATTTTATTCACACTGAAGTTGTTTAATTCATGAAGACGAGTTTTGTTTAATTCATGAAAATAAAAACTGACTTTGATTTGCTTTGTTTAATTGTGGTATGAGATCTGAAAATGTAGAAGAAAATGGGGGAACAGAGGCTTTGCAATTTTAGTTTCATCTCTTTCATTCTTGGCCTTGGGTTTGTTATAAAAATTGAATCTTCATGAAGATTAAGAAGCAACGACAATAGTTTTTTTCCAATGGTGTCAACTGTGGCAGAAGGCAAAAGAAGATGGAGATGTTAGGGGATGTTTTAATTGGGGGTATAGGAGTAATTTTAAATTTTTTTTCTTAAGAAAATAATGACAACACGTGTCATGGTCTTATTGGTGCGTGACATTTTATTTTTTTTTAACTAGTAAAAAAAAAAGAGGTGTGTATTAGACACACGCTGAAAAGGTTGAGTGTGTAAGATAATTTTCGTGCTCAAAAAGTGTGTAACAGGGATTTGATGCATATCAGAGGGTAACTTATGTATTTTGCCTAATACTCCCTCTAGTCCAAAATAAGTGATTTTTTTGTTGTTTTCCCACATATTAAGAAATTCACCTTTTAACATTAATTAGCAATGAAATTAACCATATTAATCTTTACTATCCCTTCACATAACACATACTCCAACATTATTTACTCCAAGAGCAATGTAGGAAAAAAGTAATTAATAAATCACTTATTTTGGACCACAAAAAAAAGGCCAAAAAATCACTTATTATGGACCGGAGGGAGTACCATTGATATCACATTTTTAATTTGATGTCTGTGATTGACAGCGGCCGGAGGTTAAAATGAGTATTATAGCACGAAATCTTTGTTATGTTAATTGGAGCAACTTAATAAGTTATAATTTATAGTTTAATATTATGTAAATTTATTAAAATAAATTAATTATAAACTGTGATCCCCAATATCATTCTCTATCCATGACTAAGTAGGCATAACAATGATTATTTATTTATCAAAAAATTTAATTAAACACCAACAAATAATAATTTTAATAAAATACAATGTTAGGCCTGTATACAAGCCTTTCCTCATCTACTTTATACTATATAATTTAGGGAATGAAGTGGTAGGTGGCAGGGTGGGGGATTGGGTGGGTGTGGGGTGATGGGCAGATGGGGCTGGGGGCTGGGGCCAGGGTGAGGTGATGGGGGTTTTGAGGGTGGGGGTGGGTAGGCGGAGGGGTGGAGATGGGGTTTAGAGGTGTAGTGAGGTGAGGGTGAGGGTGAGGGTGAGGGTGAAGGGTGTTAGGGGTGTGGAGGAGATAAGCAAGGTGGAATACCACTTATAAAACTTGTTTTCCCTACTCTCCTAGAGAAGTTAAATAGTTTGACTAATCAAATATGAAAATATTAAATATTGTTTTTCTCCATACCAACACATTTTCTGTTTGCAGGTTCATTCATTTTCCTCGTCTAGAAGGACGATAAGACTCAAGTTCATATCTTTACATTTTTGCCTGGTCGAATAGTTGTAGGAATTCTTTCAGGATTTACTAACGTATACGTACAGATAATGCTGTAATGGACGTTTTATACTATTTATATAACTATTAAAAGATCGTGGATCTACCTTATTATAATCATAACCTTAACAATTTTCCATAAATTAAATTTTCTCACTCAGAAGAGCCTTCCATATAACATCTTTTACACTATCTTCACCACAGGGAAATAAGTGTCCAGCATCTGATAGCTCGTGATACTTTATCCATGGAAGTTTTTTCGCGATGAAACGTTGAAGATTAACAGACACAATCCCATCTTCAATACCATGCCAAAGATGTGCAGAGCTTTCGTTGTTCGGGAAAGGGTTTTTCATATCCATAGGATCAAATTCTGGTTTACCAAAACCAATAATCAAATCTCTGTGGAGGGACTCGAAATCTCCTTGTTGTGTAACATATGCCTACGTATGAATATCACTAGTTAGCAAACTATTAAAAAAAAAAAAAAAAGCATCACATTATGGTACTAGAGTTGTGGAAGCAGCCATAAATGTTTGTGTTAGAGTAGGCTATCTGCATCGTACCCCCGGCTCTTCTGCAGACCCTGCATGAATGCGGGATATTTTGTGCATCGAACTACAGTGAGACCTCTCCATAATAGCATCACTATATAACAGTTATTTACTATAAAAGTCAAGTTTTTATAGACCAATTTTTATGCTATGTTATAATACATATTCTTTATAATAGTATTTCGCTATAATAGTCAAAAAAAATTCGAAACACATGAGACTGTTATAGAGAGGTTTGACTGTACTAAAGAAAGGAAAGGGGCAACGTGAACGTTGCTAGTTCGAGAGTAGAGTCACCGGCTGGAAGTGGAGACAAAGGATTAGGTGGGGTGTATTATCATAAGAAGTTTCCTGCAGAGAGATTGTCACCCATTTCCGCGGATTAAGATTTAAAATTTCGTTAATATATGATAAGACAGTATTGTTAATGAATAATCAAGTATTAATTTCAACAATTAGCTCACATGGTTAATTTCTATGCGGACAATTGTTTGTCCCACCAGAAATCATACACAATCAATTTCCATGGCCTCTTAACAGAGTACGTACTAATTATAAATGATTGGACTTACAAAAAGAATAAAAGGGATAATATAATTTAATCATATACCTGCTGAAGTTGCATCTCATCAAGTGAGGAGGCAATTTTGAGATCTTTTTGAGACAATTTGAATTCCCCAGTTATAACACTAAAGCCAGGAAACCATTGTTGAGTGTTCCACCAGTACATGAGCCAAGGGGCATAGTATGCAACTTGATAAACCCATTGGTCTCTTGGTAGCTGTTTATCTAATGCTTGCTTAGTCAAGTTTGCTGGAAATCCAGGCCACCAATAATTGATTGCTGGAGCCAATAATGCAGCTCCAGCTAAGCTATGAATTAAAAAAAGCACAAATGAGATTATAAGCTTAACCAGAAGAAAGAAAACCAAAATCTTGTGAAATTATAAAACAATAACAAATAAGATTTATGTTATAAATACCGACAATGTAAAGATTCTTTTATCCTATCAGTTAACTCTTGCTAGTAGACAATGTCGCGGCTGAAAATTTCATAAAGGATTGTCAAAATATTAAAAAATAAATATACTAATAAATTAAGAGATTTAACATATATATATATATACACTGACCTAGCTACACATCATATTTTTTCGGCAAATGAATGTCAATAAACAACTGTTAAACTAAGGTGATTCCACCACTAATAGCAGGTTAGTTACCAAATAAACGTGTATCAAGAATATTACTTGTAATTTCTTACTAAGTGACCTATATATATTGTATAAATATTTTTTCACCGTCAATACATAAACCTTAAAACTTTGACAAATGTAACAAGAAAACAACATATTAGTAATAAAATTTATGATGTTACCGTTGAGGTATGTACTTAAGGCAGCCCCAAACGAAGTGAGCACCCATAGCAAACCCAGTAACGTAGAATTTATCTCCAAGTTCCAATTGATCAGCCAGCTCTTCTATATCAAGAGCTAAACTTTTAAAACTTCTCTTTGGATGAGGATCACTTTTTCCATAACCAGGTCTATCAAAGGACACCAAGTATACCCCTAATTCTTCAATTGCTTTCTGTGGCAAACACCAATACATTTCAATCCAAAAAATTTCAATCTTCAACCCTTGAAAACTCTAGAAGATAGAAACTGTTTTTGGTACCACGGAAAATATTTTTCAAAAAATATTTCATATTAGTGATGTAGTCAACATTTAGATACTATTATAAATCTAAAAAAAAAAAAGGGCAGTACGGTGTATTAAGCTTCGGCTATACGCGAGATCCGGGAAAAAGCCGGACCACAAGGTATATTGTACGCAGTCTTATCTTGCATTTCTGCAAGAAGCTATTTTCACGGCTCAAACGCGAGACCTCCTGATGCAGCAACTTTATCAGTCCGAGGCTCCCCTTCAGATACTATTATCAATCTAATACTAGAAAATTTCATCGAACAACTATCCGGCCGTTACTATTAAAATGATAATCAATCATTAATAAATATTCCAAACGCCAGAAACTACCTTTTTTTTTTTTTTTTTTTTTTTTTTTTTTTTTTTTTTAATGACCCCGCGACCCCCCACATTCCCCCTCTTCCCCCCCCCCCCCCTCNAATTTTATACGTACCGAAGTTATAAGTGCAGCCTCGAATTTGCTGCCACCAAAGCTATGAACATATATGACATTATAATTGGCAGAAATTTTGGGCACACCATATTCTTTGTACACCAAATGCCTTCCATCTCTAAGCTTGATTCTTGGTGTGGTGGATGGGAGACCTGCTGTGCTGCAAGTTTTGGGAGGAGGGGGACGAATGGCTTGATAAACTAAAGCTAAAAACAGCACTAATGAGGCTGCTTTCTTGATCATTGCTGCAATCAAACACAAACAACTAATAATTTGAACCTATTTTGGTATATATAATAATACCAACGTTTTTGAGATGAGTAGGACTAATGGAGAGTCATATTTGTGAGGTCCATTCCATTGGTTGGCAAAAGTTGGCAATAGCCTTATGCCTATTTTGCCTATGTGATGGCAAAGATCTTTGGTGGAAGATTTTACTTGGAGCCAAAGTTTAAGATTTGTGGAGGAGAATTAACAATTCTCATATAGTATTTTTGGGGACTAAGTTTGCTCTCCTATAAAAGGGGGCTCTTTCACTTCTTCATCACACCAACAAAGAGAGAAAGAAAGAGTGGGGCATCACAGACAGAGTATAAGAAAATAGTACGGGGGGAAAATAGAAAGTGTGAGTGATATTGTAGTGAGGTGGAAATATCAAAAGAGGGTTATCTCTTTTGAGTATTGTAGGTCTTTGAAGTATTTTACTCGGATTTACAAAATGTAAAATTCCTTACTATAGTGATATCAGTTGCTCCTCTCGGGGTCGTGGTTTTTTCCCTTATTCAGAAGGGTTTTCCACGTAAAAATCTTGGTGTCATTATCGTTCTTTTATTATTGTTGATTATCGTATCTCGGTGCTACGTTATTATTCCTCTTTTATTACCGTGAATATTATTTCTGTGGGGGGTTTATTCCCAACAACTGGTATCAGAGCACAAGTTCTTCTCGTTCACAGGAATACTATTCAATGTCGATAGTACTATACTCGGAGATAAATAAAAATGTCCGTAGTAAAGTACGAGGTAGAAAAATTCAACGGAGATAGCGGTTTCTCAACATGGCAAAGAAGGATGAGGGATCTTCTCATTCAACAGGGATTACACAAGTTACTAGATGTTGATGCCAAAAAGCCTGATACCATGAAAGCTGAGGATTGGGCTGACTTAGATGAAAAGGCTGCTAGTGCAATCAGGTTGCACTTATCAGATGATATGGTAAATAACATCATTGATGAAGATACCGCATGTGGTATATGGACAACGTTAGAAAGCCTATACATGTCCAAAACGCTAACAAATAAATTGTACCTGAAGAAACAGTTATACGCCCTAGACATGGGTGAAGGTACAAATTTTTGTCACATTTAAATGTGTTTAACGGACTAATCACACAGCTTGCCAATATCTGAGTGAAAATCGAGGAAGAAGATAAAGCCATCTTGCTATTGAACTCGTTGCCATCTTCATACGATAATCTGGCAACAACCATCCTGCACGGTAAGACTACTATTGAGTTGAAAGATGTCACATCGACTTTTCTACTCAATGAGAAGATGAGAAAGAAGCCTGAAAATCAAGGACAGGCTCTCATCACATAAGGCAGAGGCAGGAGTTATCAAAGGAGTTCGAGCAAATATGGTAGATCTGGAGGTCGTGAGAAGTCCAAGAACCGATCCAAATCAAAAGCCAGAAATTGCTACAATTGCGATCAACCAGGTCACTTCAAAAGAGATTGCCCAAATCTAAGGAAGGGCAAAGCTGAAACCAGTGGCCAGAAGAATGACGACAACATAACCGTCGTGGTACGAAATAATGATAATGTTGTTCTCTTCATAAATGACGAAGAGGAATGCATGCATTTGGCAGGTCTAGAGTCGGAATGGGTGGTTGACACAGCAGCATCTTACCATGCCACACCGGTAAGAGATCTTTTTTACAGATATGTAGCAAGTGATTTCGGCACTGTGAGAATGGGTAACACAAGTTACTCAAAGATTGCGGGGATTGGTGACATTTGTATCAAGACAAATGTCGGATGCACATTGGTTCTAAAAGACGTGCGGCATGTACCTAATTTGCGGATGAACTTGATTTAGGGAATTGCTTTACACCGAGATGGATACGAGAACTATTTTACAAATCAAAAGTGGAGACTCACCAAGGGATCATTGGTGATTGCAAATGGAGTTGATCGTGGCACGTTGTATATGAAAAATGCATAAATATGCCGAGGTGAATTGAACACGGAACAAGATCAGATTTCTGCAGATTTGTGGCACAAAAGAATGGGTCATATGAGCGAGAAGGGATTGATGATTCTTGCTAGGAAATCACTCATCTCTTTTGCCAAAGGTACAACAGTAAAACCTTGTGATTACTGTTTATTTGGTAAGAAGTATAGAGTCTCATTTCAGACATCGCTTGAAAGAAAATTGAATATACTTGATTTAGTATATTATGATGTTTGTGGTCCTATGGAAATTGAATCGATGGGCGGTAAAAAATATTTTGTTACTTTTATTGATGATGCTTCACGTAAATTGTGGGTTTACATCTTGAAAACCAAAGATCAGGTGTTTCAAGCTTTCCAGAAGTTTCATGCTCTGGTGGAAAGGGAGACAGTTCGAAAGCTAAAGCGTCTCCGAAGTGACAATGGGGGTAGAGTACACTTCAAGAGAATTTGAAAAGTACTGTTCAAGTCATGGGATCAGACATGAAAAGACAGTTCCTATAACCCCACAACACAATGGCGTAGCCGAGAGGATGAACCGCACCATTGTTGAGAAGGTGAGAAGGATGCTTAGAATGGCTAAACTGCCTAAGTCATTCTGGGGTGAAGCAATTCAGACAGCCTGTTACCTGATCAATAGGAGTCAATCAGTTCCATTGGAGTTTGACATCCTAGAGGGAGTTTTGAGCAACAAGGAGGTGTCCTACTTACATCTAAAAGTGTTCGGTTGCAGAGCTTTTGCACATGTGAAAAAGGAGCAGAGAACAAAGTTGGATGATAAATTCGTTCCTTGCATATTCATCAGATATGGAGATGAAGAGTTCAGGTACAGATTGTGGGATCCTGTAAAGAAGAAGGTCATCAGAAGCAGATATGTAATCTTCCGAGAAAGTGAAGTTGGAGTTGCTGATAATATGTCAGAGAAGGCCAAGAATGGTATAATCCCTAACCTTGTTACCATTCCTTCTACTTCTAACAATCACATAAGTGCAGAAAGTAGGGCCGACGAGGTTGCCGAGCAGGGGGAGAAACCTGGTGAGGTTATTGAGCAGGGGGAGCAACTTGATAATGATTTCGAGCAAGTGGAGCACCCCACTCAGGGAGAAGAAAAACCTCAACCTCTGAGGAGATCAAAAAGGCCAAGGGTAGAGTCATGCAAGTACCCTTCTACAGAGTATGTCCTCATCAGTGATGAGGGGTAGCCAGAAAGTCTTAAGGAGGTGCTGTCCCATCCAGAAAAAAACCAGTGGATGAAATCCATGCAAGAAGAGATGGAATCTCTACAGAAAAATGGCACGTACAAGCTGGTTGAACTTCCAAAAGGTAAAAGACAACTCAAATGCAAGTGGGTCTTTAAACTCAAGAAAAATGGAAATGGCAAGCTGGTGAGATACAAAGCTCGATTGGTGGTTAAAGGCTTCGAACAGAAGAAAGGTATAGATTTTGATGAAATTTTCTCACCTATTGTCAAAATGACTTTTATTCGTATAATCTTGAGCTTAGCAGCTAGCCTAGATCTTGAAGTGGAGCAGTTGGATGTGAAAACTGCATTTCTTCATGGATATTTGGAAGAGGAAATTTATATGGAGTAGCCAGAAGGATTTGAAGTAGCTGGAAAGAAACACATGGTGTGCAAATTGAATAAGAGTCTTTATTGGTTGAACCAGGCACCAAGGCAGTGGTACATGAAGTTTGACGCATTCATGAAAAGTCAAGCATATATAAAGACCTATTCTGATCCATGTGTATACTTCAAAAGATTTTCTGACAACAACTTTATTATATTGTTATTGTATGTGGATGACATGTTGATTATAAGAAAAGACAAAGAGCTGATTGCAAAGTTGAAGAGAGATTTGTCCAAGTCATTTGATATGAAGGACTTGGGCCCAGCACAACAAATTCTAGGGATCAAGATAGTTCGAGAGCGAACAAGCAGAAAGTTGTGGCTATCTAAGGAGAAGTACATTGAACGTGTACTGGAAAGCTTCAACATGAAAAGTGCTAAGCCAGTCAGCACACCTCTTTCTGGTCATCTAAAGTTGAGCAAGAAGATGTGTCCTACAACAGTGGAGAAGAAAGGGAACATGGCCAGAGTTCCTTATTCTTCAGCAGTCGGAAGCTTGATGTATGCAATGGTATGCACCAGACCTGATATTGCTCATGCAGATGGTGTTGTTAGCAGGTTCCTTGAAAATCCTGGAAAAGAACATTGGGAAGCAGTCAAGTGGATACTCAGGTACCTAAGAGGTACTATAGGAGATTGCTTGTGTTTTGGAGGATCTAATCCAATCTTGAAGGGATACACAGATGCTGATATGGTAGGTGATATTGATAATCGTAAATTTACTACTAGCTACATGTTCACATTTTCAGGGGGAGCTATATCATGGCAGTCGAAGTTGCAGAAATGTGTCTCACTCTATACAACTGAAGCAGAGTATATTGTCGCTACTGAAGCTGGCAAGGATATGGTATGGCTGAAAACGATTTCTTCAAGAACTTGGATTGCACTAGAAGGAATATATAGTCTATTGTGATAGCCAAAGTGCAATATACTTGAGCAAAAACACCACGTATCATGCAAGGACAAAGCATATCGACGTGAGATATCATTGGATTCGAGAAAGAATAGAGGATAGATCTATGCAAGTCAAGAAGATCCATACAAGTGAGAATCCTTCGGATATGCTGACCAAGGTGGTACCAAGAGACAAGTTCGAGCTATGCAAAGAACTTGTCGGCATACACCCAAACTAGCAACCTCGGTGTTGCCTCCTTCAAGTGAATGGAACGGGAGGGGGAGATTGTGAGGTCCATCCCATTGGTTGGCAAAAGTTGGCAATAGCCTTATGCCTATTTTGCCTATGTGATGACAAAGATCTTTGGTGGAAGATTTTACTTGGAGCCAAAAATTTAAGATTTGTGGAGGAGAATTAATAATTATCATGTAGCATTCTCGAGGACTAAGTTTTGCTCTCCTATAAAAGGGGAGCTCTTTCACTTCTTCAATCACACAACAAAGAGAGAAAGAAAGAGTGAGGCATCACAGACAGAGTATAAGAAAATAGTCTGTGGGAAAAAATAGAGAGTGTGAGCGATATTGTAGTGAGGTGGAAATATCAAAAGAGGGTTATTTCTTTTGAGTATTGTAGGTCTTTGATGTATTTTACTCGGGTCTACAAAGTGTAAAATTCCTTACTATAGTGATATCAGTTCCTCCTCTCGTGGTCATGGTTTTTACCCTTATTCAGAAGGGTTTTCCACGTAAAAATCTTGATGTCATTATCGTTCTTTTATTATTGTTGATTATCGTATCTCGGTGCTACGTTATTATTTCGCTTTTATTACCGTGAATATTATTTCCGTGGGGGGTTTATTCCCAACAATATTCACCAGATTTGTGATGTCAGTGCTGCTCTCTGACGGACCCTTCAACAACTTTATTAATGTGGTGTTTGATATCCTTATCGGACCCGACTAAATTTGGATTCACATCAAAAAGTCTCATATTGGATGGAGGATGATAAATCGCTCCCAAATAAAGACAGACTCTATACAGTTCTTTTCGTTTATTCGGTATACCACCACAATATTAGGGTGAAAAAATATACTTCCTCGTATGATATTCATTTTATGTCGCACACAATTTAAAAATGTAAAGAGGATTCTTGAATCTTATTATTTGAACTAAATGTGTGTGATATATCAAAATACTCTTTGAATCTACTCTTGTAATCTTGGATCCAAGGTGTATAACGTAAACAGAAGTCTTCAAATATTGTCGTCTTAAACTAAAGATATAGACATATAACATATCGAAAGTACTCTTTTAGTGTTGTGGTTTTAGACAACTAAATCGTGTACGATTGATCTTGAACACTGCCTAAATTTGATTGGCAGCACCATCCGCCATGTTCGTCAACCATTAATTGGTAAGTAGCTCGAGCCTAAAATATTATACAAATAAACATATCATTGTAAATATTAATTGACAATTTGGTAAAAATGCTACTAATTAACCTATTATCATCGATGAAATTACACTAATAGTGTAAATAATTTTTACAACTTAATGCATAAAATTTAAACTCTGTTCTCAAGCATGATACTTAATTTGTTTAGTACAACCACACATAAAATAAGGTAAGAAGGTGTAAAATATGGTTCCGTAAAATTGTTTGAACGCTTGATATGTTATTCAATAGAGATCCAGGGTTGCTTGAAAGAAAATAAATGATGAAAATGCCATCAAATATTATTTAATTTCATCAAACTGTTTAGTGCAGTATATAGTTTGATTTCATTGTCAAGTTGATCTAATTATGTACGTACCTTTATTTCTTTTGTAGTTGTTGACACAAAACAAAGCATAGGACAACTCATCAAAGGAGAATTAACCTACTTTAAAATGGCTGAAGCACGTTACATTATGTTTAGCTATTTTTTTCTGTTTGATAATGATGGTGTTCGAGCTAATTTGTACGTGCTTCAACTATTTTATCGGATACCTACTATGTAGCCCAGCAGCACACAAGTGTCGGATAACTCTATTAGTCAAAGCTCACACAAATTGAAAGAATATCACTTAACATTTTTTCTTGGAAATTAACAACTAAAATCATTGATCTAATTTTGAAAAACAAGATTAAAGTTTTTTTGGTTTCTTGAAATAGTAATAAAGTTCTTCAAAATGGGTACTCACCATATGGTGTAGCTGCAAACTGCAGCAATTGGAAATATATAAGGGTATTTTGATCATATTTAATTATCTATGTTAGTCTGCTAGACAGTACTCCATCAACTTCTTTTAAAAAGATCAAAGAATTAATTGATGAAGAAAATATGTATATTTGAATCTGATTAATCTATAGAATTATTATTGTATACACACATATAATATATCAAATTCTTATCTTCTTTATGCCAATTATATTTATAAAAAATATTATATCAATTATGCTATCCCTATCTCTTATAGTGAACATATTTAACTGGTTTACCAATATTTGTAGTGGCAGTGGATCAATTCCTTTTTCGCAAGTTCCAAGAGACGCTAAAATCAATTAAAGAAATGAAGATTTTTGACATACTTCTAGAAGTGCACCAACTAATTTGTTTAAAGAAAAAAAAAACTCAAAAAGAAAGAAGAAACAACTGTGGGTGGCGATGATGACAAACAAGAAATTTAATCCGAATCTTTCATTTAGTACTATCGATCTTTGGGCCCTCTTTTATTTGTAGTTGTATATTCTATAATGCCCATTACTTCCTAGTTTCCTTGTATCTTTAGCTTATTAATAAACGAGGTAGGGGTCGTGCCAAAACTCATATCACCACAGGACGTAGAAGCCAGTGTGCATGCTTTAAAAATTAAATATTTATAAGAAATAATGATAATTATATATGGAATAGTAAGTTGAAGCTGTGATATTACCACAGGTAAACTAGAATTTTAGTTTATGAGTTTTGGGCCGTAAATTTTTTTACTTCTTGAGTTCTAAATAAATTATTTATACCTATTCAATGAATTTGTAACACATTATTTAGTTTGAGCCAAAGAGTTCTCCGAAACTCGTAGCTATAAGGCTGGCCCAGCCCCACCCCCGGGATATTGCAGCTGGATATAGGTGACATTAGGTGAAGCACTGTTCTTCGTAGTATTTGTTTAGATGTAGACATTGCGGACGAGTAACATGTGGATTTTGACACGTATTAGCATCAGGGCCGGCTTAAGGTAGATCAAGTAAGGTTATAGATTTATATGTATTTAATATTTAATATTTTTTATATAAAATTAGTGTTTTTCTGTGTCAAAAAAAAGAAATTTTCAAGATTATAATTGATAAAGTCTTATCTAAGATTAATAATGTCTCAAAATAGATTAAATTTGTTGGCTATATTTGTAACAGCCCAACTCACTAGTGATATTGTCCGCTCTGGGCCTAGGTACTCACGGGTTTAAAACGCGTCACTAAAGTCTAAGACTTGTTAACTTATATACCCAGCATCCCTTTTGTGTTTTGCAGATGTAGAACTCTGCTAAAGCCTAGGGTATTACAATATTATCGATTGAAAAGGAATTATTAGAGGATTGATTATAAAAAATTATTAATATTTTTAAAAAAAGAAAATTTAGGTAACAGATTAGACTTTGACTTTAGTCCACACATATGTTTAACCCGCCCCTGATTAGCATGTTGATCGAATCTCACTTGAAATTGGAAATAAGTCATACTTTATTTATACTTGAATATCACTATTCTTCAGCTTGTGGACAATACTTAATACCAATAGCGGATGCACCTCTTAGGCGTCGGGTTATCTGAAACCATTATTGTTTATGTGCAACACAAATATATATACGTAAAACAAATGCAAAAAATTAAAAAAACGATCATTCTTTTTAAAAGAAACTGTACAGGACCTCAAATGGAACAGAGCGAGTATTACGTCAATAAGCTCCTAAAACAATTTAATTGTGAAGGCTTGGCTGTGCCTCAGTCTGTGGTGCGACTTCGAAAAAGCAAACATAAAAGTGATCGTCCGTATATGTTTTATAGTTTTGGGAGAATAGCACTAACGATCACATTCTCCTATCAATACTTTGGGTTTTCATTAGTAAAGTGTTGTTGATTGGGGCCAGAAGTGTCTGTAACACCCTAAGAAAATTTCGTATTAACAAAACACATGAAAGATGGTACATGAAACGAGCTTTGTTACTCTAGGGGAAAATATCAGCCATATTCATTTATAAGTAATTTATTACAAAAATTATTTAATTCATAAAATATTATTAATATTAGTCAATTACCTATTTGTAATAAAAAAAAAGGTCAAATTTTGCTTTCTTTTGAATATTTGTTATTAGAATAGATTGTGTACATCTTAAGCAGCTTGAATCTCAGTTTGGGATGATGTCGTAAAGTTTTAAGGTGGTTCGAATTGAAAATTCAAAGTAAAAAATGAACATGACAAAATGATATGTGTATCAGATATGTATCGTATTTGTATTAAATGTGTATCACATGTATACCAGCATGTGAGATACATGCGTGATACATATTTGATACATGTGTCGCAAAAGAACATTTTGAACTCGATTTTAACTATGAAATTTGATATTAATTCAGTCCAAATCGCCTTCAATCTTTCTCAAATTTTGTATATTGACTCAACTATATATTTTAAAAGAATCTCAATCACACCCACTAAAAAAGTCTTTTTTTACTTAGATTTTTAGAATATTGTATATATATTTTTTTGCATTTCATCACCTTATTTGCTATCTCATCCATAAAATTTTCTTTTCGTCTTGCATCTAATGTTGGTAATCATGCATAAAAATACGGAAGAAGATTTTTGTGTCCGAAAGTACAAGAGAGGGGGTGAATTGTAGCTTTTTTAAATTTAGTCAACTACTCTTTAGGCCCAGTCGACAAATGCGGAGACAACTTGCTTAATACTTGTTTAACCAAAAAATTAGATCCTTTGACCAAAGCTATTTCTAGGATGAACACGGGTTACTGATAATCAAGAAAATAATTTAAATAAAGAGAAACGAGTAATAGACAATATTGCAGAAATATAGAAAAGCAAAGTAGATTGTATTCGAAAATCAGATGTCCTTACAAGTTATATTTCCTTCCTTTTTATAGGAGGTTTCTTAATATAACGTTTGGTTCTTGCAATAATTTCTCATTAATGACTAATTATTACATTAATGAGGCGTTACCAAGGGCAACCGTAACTGTTATGTGAAGGTTATATAACGTCTGGGATTTTATTGGGGATTTCTGAATCTATCCGTAAATCTGTCTAGATTCACTCTGACTGTGTTCCTTCCTTGTCTCGATTAGAGCGAGTTTCCCGTGTCTGATGAGCTCGAGGATTTATTGAATCGTGCCTCTTTGTTCCGTACCTTTTCAAAGAATCATATCCAGCTGTCGCGTTCTCCTGTGTCCACATAACTGGCTGAGAGTTGGCTTACGTGTGAAACTCTTTTTTACCAATATAGATAGTCCTTCCACTTACCACATATTTATCGATTAATATCTGGTAAGTGGATACTCATTTATGGAGGGAATATTTTACCGCTGCTTTGCCTCGAAACATCACATCTTTTTATGAACACAGGCGTCGTTTGTCACTTCCATTTAATCAAACCACGTGTCCTTCTCGGATTGGTTCTGCATTTACTCGGCACTTTTCAGGGCTTTTTGCGGCTGCGTCAATCCCGAAGTGACACCTTTAATTATGACTTTTCATCATTATTTTTCCCATTTTTGACGGTCGTCTTCAAGTATAAATACCCTTCTTCCTTTCTTTACTTCCACGAAACATTTTATAACTTGTCTCCTTTATTTGTAAAGAATTTTCTATTGCCTTTGTAAACATGTCTTCATCAAATCAGCCTAAAAGAATAATAGAAGTGGAAAACTTAACACCTTCTTCTGCCCCGACTAGGAGTCAGAGGGGAAGTAGATTAAGGAGTTTAGGATCCACTCCTTCCAGAGGTTCTTCTTCCTCTCATATAATTTCTCCTCCTTCCGCTAGGTCTTTAGTTTCTCCTAGGGCTAAGTCTTCTCGTTCTTCATCTAGAGGTAAAGACGATCATCTTCGTGAACCTAAAGTTGATGAAATTATTCCCGCTGAATTTGTCTTTACTAGGGAAAACCCAGTTCTTGTAGACCAGTCTTCTTCTTTAGACAGTGTTGAGAGGTATTCAATCCTTATTACCCATATTTCCCTGGTTTGTAGGGATTGTTCTTGGAGGTCTGATTTCCCTTTTTATGTTCCGAACGATAATCAAAGAATAACATCTTATAAGACGGGTTATTCTTTTGTTTATACGTATCCTTTTACACTAGGGTTTATACCTCCCATTGATCCAGTCATAATCGAGTTCTGTCGTTTCTTCGATATTTGTTTGGGACAAGTTGGTCTGCTTGTGTGGCGAGTGGTCGTGCGTCTTAGGAGTTTAGCTTCCTTAGCCTCAGTTTCTTTTACTTTCAACCATCTTATTCATCTTTACTCTCATATCCTGTTTCGTCAAGTGGTTTTTACTCTGGCTGCTCGAAGTAAGAGAGTGTTGGTAACCCCTGATGATGACAAGGATAGAGGTTGGTACCTCTGGTATGTCGCTGTTCCCACTGCTGGTTTAGTGGGTGAAGAGAATATTCCCTTCCTTGAGAAGTGGAATCGTGCACGTAAGTACATTTTTGGTTCGCATTTGTTTTTATTTGAGATGTTTTATTAACACTGTATCTATTTCTTCTTCTTCCAGAAATCATTGGTACTGTTGAGAATGTCTCCGATATCCTTGACGGGGTAGAAAAGTTGTTGTCTGTCGCTCCATTAGAAGAAAGGTCTTGGAAGTACATCGCTGGGAGGTACGGTTGGCATGTAAAGACCCACGGTAAGTGAAGTTTTTTTACTTCTTTTCTTGCTAGAGCCTTGTTTTATTCTCGCTTAATCTTCCCCTTTTTTATAGGGTTTTCTGCCCGTGGGGTGTCTGCTTCGTCTGTTCCAAAGATGTCTCTAGCCCAGGCCCAAGAGATTATTGTTAGTTCGTCTTCCTCGAAGAGGAAAGTGGGTGAGTCCCGTTCTGAAGAAGAAGAAGACGAAGAAGAAGAAGAAGAAGAAGAAGAAGAAGAAGAAGAAGAAGAAGAAGAAGAAGAAAAGGAGGGTGCTTTGGTACACAGGTCACGGAGAAGGCGGGTGGTTTTGGACGACGATTCTACACCCATGACTTTGCCTTCCATGTCTGCAGTTAGACCCTTAACCTCTGAAAACGTTTCACAGTCCCCTATTCATGATTCTGTTGAGTACTTGTTCCATGAAGGTTTTTATCTTGCTCCTGATGATGTTCCTTTAGTTACTGTTTTTCCTGTCTCTTTAAGAGAAGATGTTTCATCGGGTCCTCGTGTTTCCTCCGCTCCTTTAGCTATTACGGTTTCTGCCGTATCTTTACCTGCGGTTTCCTCAATTCTTCAATCTTTCGTACCTGCTATTTTTACCGTGACTTCTTCAGTTCCCCAACCCTCAGTGCCTGCTGTTGTCCCATCCGCTCCTGCTTCCATGCCTTCCATTAGGGAAGTAGGGTCTTCCAGCAGGGATATGCGGAGGGTGATGATAGAGGTTCCAGCTGAGAGAAGTCTTTTCAAGAATACGGGTGATCCCAAGATATGGCTCAAACCTTTGATAGGTCCCACGAAGAAAACCAAGCTAGCTAGCCATACATCCCTTACTTGGGCCAATGAAGTGGTGCATACCTCCTTGAAGGTACGGTGCAATTCTATTTCCACGTGTGAATTTTACCATGTCTAAATAATTTATCGTATCTAATTGGTTTGCTTCTTGTAGATCAACCTTATTAGTATGGAGCTTATGAAGAGGATCTCGAATTCGGATAAGGAAACAAGAGAATTACAGGCTGATCTTGGTAATCTAAGGGCACAATATGATAGCTTGAGAATTGATATGGACGCCTTAGAGGAGGAGAGGAATACCTTGAAAAGACAACTGAGGATTACGGAAACGGAACTGGCAGTGGAGAAGGCTTCTTCAAACCAGGATAATAAGGATAAGAGCATTCTGGAATCCTCATTTGCTGAACAACTGTCTCAAGCCTCGGAGGAGATCAGGAACTTGAAGGATTTGCTAGGGCAGAAGGAGGTATATTCTGGAGAGCTCGTACAATCACTCTCCCGGACCCAAGAAGAATTGTGTAATGCATTAAATAGAGTCCAAATTTTGGAGGAGTCGATCGTACCTATGAGGGCTTCCCATGAAGCTGCTGAAGCGGAGAAGAATCGGTTAAAAGCCGAGATTCAAATTTTGGCAAAATATTATAACGATCTTGAAGAAGCGGCTGTTGTTGATGTAAGTTGCGCGTATATGAATTCTCGCCTTGATACATTGACAGATATGAGTCAAGAAGGTTTCGACCTCAGCGCTACAATAACTAAAACCAAAGAGGCTATGGAGAAGACTCAACAAGGTCTTAATCTTTCTACATCTGATGGTGAAACTTCTACCGCTCATGCCTCTTCGCCTCAAGTTGCTCCCATTCCTCCTGTTAATGAAGAAGTCATCCCTCCTCCACAAGAAGATTAAAGTATTGGTTCTCCTTGTTTTTTTTTATTGGATTAGTGGTTACCCCCAGCTCCATCGGGGGTAAATTTGGATCTTTAAAGTCCCCAACTGACAACTTAGGGGCACAAAAATGTAATTATTATATGCGGCTAAGTACTAGTTAGTACTTAGTTCTTACTTAGCCGCTCTCTTTGATATGAATGCAATTTATGACTTTTTTTTTCGAGCTTCTGTTTTGCTCTTATGTCTTTTGCATGTCTTGCTTTTTGAGGTTTTTAGTTTTACCTCTAAACTTTCGCATGAAAATGCTAAAATCACTCGAATCTTTTTATAGTAGGCACGATGTTTGTACAAAATATAAGCCTTTGTTTATGATATGACTTATTTATAAGATAGGGCCCTTTTTGATTGATGCTTAATGAAGAAGACGTCTCAACTTCATAGTAATGTAATAGAGTGATAGGAAATTTTTACATGTTTAGAAATGCTTCTAAGGGAATTTTTTTGTTTGAACTTCCACGACATTTTACATGTGTTTACGATTATCGTCTAAGACTAATGTTGCAACTGTTTTTATTTAACAGATTTAATATACACATGTATTTTGTAACTGTTTTTCATAGGTAACACTTTTTTCGAGTAAATACAAGAGAGCAACTATTTTTCATTAGTAATAGTTATTATAAGAATTGGAGTTTTTACCCGCAACTGTTTTTGTTGGAAATAATTTTCAAATAAGTACGAGGGAAATGTTTTCTTATCCGTAACTGTTTTATTTGATAACAGTTTTTTTTGAACAAATACAAGGATTTTGATCTTTCATCCATAACTGTATTATTTGATAACAGTTTTCTATATGAGTACAAAAATTTCGTAACTGTTTTTAATCATACCAGTTTTTGAATGAGTACACTAATGATGATCTTTTACCCCTAACTGTTTTTGTTACAACAGTTTTGAATAAGTATAAAGATGTACATTTCTTCCTCGTGACTAATATTTTTCCTTTCAACCTGAACATGTTTGAAGGTTTTCTGAATTTTTGCATTAGGCTTCGTATTTGGATGACTCTTTTGATCTCTTTTGATTATGCTCGTATCACTTGTCTTGTTGGGTAGATGGGTCTTCAGGCTCGAGCTTTTGACTTTCTGATAGTCTTCTTTGCTTCGTCTTGGCCTTCCATACTGAGTGTTTGAGCTTTGAAGAATGAGATCTCGAGCACTTGATTATTCCTTCCTTGTGGTCCTTTTCCTGAAAAGGAAAAACATTCCGGACTTGAAAGTATATAGTTTTTTAGATGATGACTGCTTAACCCTTTAAAACGTCCATCAGAAAGTGTAACCCTAGACCGAGAATTGTGTTATTTACTCGCGTCTTTGCAAGTCTAATATAATCATCTGGTGATGGGTTAGATTTATGCTTATCATCTAAAAAAGTTAGTAAAATTTTTAAATGTTCAAAATAAAATCGAACGTGTGATACCTGACCGGGGGTACTTCTTTTCCTTAGAAGTAATACTTTTTCAGGTAGATGGTGTTCTAGCTTGTTGGTAGAACTCTGCCGTCCATAACTTCCAACTCATAGGCGCCCTTCCCAGCTATGCCTCGGACTTTGTAGGGTCCTTCCCAGTTTGAATTTAGCTTTCCTGCGCTTGCTTCCTTCGTTGATTGAAAGACTTTTTTGAGGATGAAGTCCCAATCTTGAAGTACCGAAGATGGGCTTTGCGGTTATAGTAGCGCTCAATTATTTGTTTTTGGGCTGCCATCCGTATTAATGCTGCTTCCCTTCGTGGTTCGAAGGTCCAGATTAGTCCTTAATTCATCATCGTTTTCTTCTCCCGTAGTTGTCATGAACCTTATGCTTGGCTCGTCAATTTCCACAGGTATTAAGGATTCTGAACCATTCCCGTGGCTATTAAGTTGTTCTGTATGCCCATAGCACTGCTGGTAACTCTTCAGGCCAATTTCCATTGGCTTTATCTAGCCGCTTCTTCAGATTGCTGACGATGATTTTATTCATTGATTCCGCTTGACCGTTAGCCACAGGATGATATGGTGTTGAAGTGATCCGTTTGATTTTCCAGCTTTCGAAGAATAATGTGATTTGCGAGCCTATGAATTGCGGGCCATTATCACACACAATCTTCCTTGGTATACCAAAGCGACATATTAGTTTCTCCATAAGAAGCTTTTTACTTCCTTTTCTCGCTCACTATTTGAATGCTTCTGCCTCTACCTATTTTGTAAAGTAGTCGGTTAATATAAGTAAAAACCGTACCTGTCCCTTAGCCGAGGAAAGAAGTCCTACTATGTCCATACCTCATTTCATAAAGGGTCACGATGATATAACTGGTGTAGTAATTCTGCTGGTCGATGCATGTTATTGGCGAACCTTTGGCACCTGTCGCATTTAGATACGAAGTTTTCAGCTTCTTCTTTCATCTTGGGCCAATAATACCCAGCTCTGATAAAGGTTTTTACCAAGGATCTTGCTCCTGTATCATTTCCACAATGTCTTTCATGGACTTCTTTCATCACAAACTCCGGTTGGTTAGGTACGAGGCATTTAGCTAGGGGTCCTCCGAACATATTGCAATAAAGTGAGATGCGAATAAGGCAGTACCGTGCAACTTTGTGGCAAAGTTCTTGAGCTGATTTCCTGTCTTCAGGTACGGTGCCATTCTGCAAAAAAAATTAAGAATTTCGTTTCTCCAGTCCTAGGTTAAGTTGTTAAAAGTTACCTCATTCCAGTTCTGGTTGATCGTTGAGTGGAATAGATGGACGACAATTGCATTGTCTTTTTTTGTTACTTCTGCGACTGCTGTGAGGTTAGCTAATGCATCTGCTTCTGCATTTTCCTCTCTAGGTATTTCTATTACCTTCCATGTTTTGAATTGTCTCACGAGCTCTCATGTTTTTTCAAGATACTCTTGCATTCGAGTCTCTCGAGTGATGTAAGTCCCCTGCATCTGATTTACTACCAGTTGGGAGTCGCTGTTGATCACGATTAACTCGATTGAGAGTTCCCGTGCGAGTTCAAGCTCTGTAATAACAACTTCGTACTCTGCTTCATTTTAGTTATAGGATAACACTTGATAGCTTGCCGTGTCTTTTCACCCGTGGGTGATATTAAGACTATGCCTAAGTTGGCACCTTTTATATTTGAGGAGCCATCGTTGAATAGGGTCCATAGGCCCGGATTAGCACCGTTAAAAAGTTGTAACTCTTTTTCTACTTCAGGGATAATGCCATTACTAAAGTTAGCAACAAAATCAGCTAGTATTTGGGACTTAATTGCAGTCCTAGGCTGATAGATTATTTCATGCTCACTTAATTCTATGGCCTACTTGGCTAATCTTCCTGACAATTCTTGTTTATGCAGAATATTTCTTAAAGGATATGAAGGCACAACGGTGATTGGGTTACATTGAAAATATGGTCGTAATTTTCTAGATGCCATTATTAAAGCTAAGGCTAATTTTTACAGATGTGGATATGTAGCTTCAACATCTAGCAAAGTTTTACTTACATAGTAGATAGGCGATTGCTTAACTTTTTCTTCTCTTACCAGTACTGCACTTACAACAACTTCTGAAACAACCAGGTAGATGTACAATCTTTCCCCTTCTTTTGGCTTTGAAAGCAGCGGTGGTTTTGATAGATACATCTTCAGATTCTTGAGGGCTTGCAGAAATTCTTCAGTCCATTCGAACTGATTCTTCTTTTTAAGAACTAAGAAGAATTCAAAACTTTTTTCAGAAGACTTAGAAATAAATCTTCCCAAAGATGCTATTCTCCCTGTTAGTCTTTGAACTTCTTTTTTATTTGTTAAAATATCAGGTATTTCTTCTATAGCTTTAATTTGAGCGGGGTTTACCCCTATTCCTCTGTTCGATACAAGGACACCCAAAAATTTACTTGATTGCACTCCAAAAGCGCATTTTTCTGGATTTAGCTTCATATTATACCTGCGTAAAATATCAAACGTAGTAGAAAGATGCTGGAAATGGTCTTCCGTTTGTGTTGATTTTACCAACATATCATCAGTATAAACTTCCGTCGTCTTTCCAAGATGTTCTTGGAACATTTTAGTCACTAACCTTTGATAGGTGGCTCCAGCATTTTTCAAACCAAAAGGCGTAACTTTATAACAGTAAGTCCACTTGTTTGTAATGAAGGAAGTTTTTGCCTCATATGAGGGATCTATTTTAATCTGATTATAACCAGAATATGCATCTAGAAAGCTTAATAATTCATGACCTCCCGTATCGAACCAATTTTCAAGAGTTTTTGAACTTCTTCGTCAATCACTTGGTTCTTGAATGGTCCTTGCTTTCTTTTTTTTCTATTTAACAGGTACGAAGGATGGATCTTTATTTAGTTTGTGAGTCATCACCTCTGGTGGATCTGAATGGGACCACGCAAAATAGTCTGCATTAGCCTTTAAATAGTCAATTAACGTACCTTTTTGATCGGGACTCAGTCTCGTGCCTACAGACACCTTCCGTTCAGGTTTTTATTCAAATAATGGAATAGCTTCGAGATCTTCCGTAGTTGTTTTGACTTGTTCGTCTTCTTCGTGTTCGTGAATGACATCCGGTCTAGAGTCCACATCTATATGGTCCAGTGCATCTTCCATGGTAACTGAATCCTCCTTCACTCGGGTGTCTCTTTCCGTACCTGTTTGAATATTTACTTTTTCGTACCTGTTTGGTTAGTAATTTTTTCCATACCTGATTGGCTAGAGACATCTGTTTGAAAGATTTCTCTATCTTCTGTCTCTTCCGTCCCTTTTTTGTTATAAAGTGCCACAGAATTTATATTTCTGGAGGTTAGTTGATCACCTCTAATTTGTCGGATTCCCCATTCCGAGGGAAATTTGATTACCTGGTGTAAGGTGGATGGTATTTATTTCATATCATGAATCCAAGGCCTTCCCATAATCACATTATAAGCCATGTCAGTATCAATGACTTGGAATTTAGCGTTTTAACTACTTCCTCAGCGTAAGTGCAAATTTCAATCTCTCCTTTGGTTATCACCGTGGAATTATCAAACCCTGATATGGCTCGTACCTTTGGGATCACCAGATTTTCCATTAGCATTTCTTCCACGACTCTTAACAAGATGATATTGACTGAACTACCTGGATCAATCAACACTCTTTTAACGTTAGTGCCATGAATGAGTAAGGATATTACCAGGGCATCATTATGGGGAAGCATTAGTCCACCAAAATCTACATCGTCAAAGGTTATTTCATCTTCAGTTGGATCTTCTCGAACCCGCTTTCCATGGGTAATTGTGACCTTTGATGCTAATTGGCAAACTATTCTGTTTACTTCGTCTCCTCCATGTATCATATTGACGGTTCGCTTTGGAGAAGGGGGCTTTGGGGGCTCCTGCCTGTTCTTCATATATGCATGTTTACCTTATCACTAAACAATTCTGGTAAATAGCTCTGTTTCAATAAATGTTCTGTTTCACCTGGTAAAAATCTGCAATCCGCAGTCCTGTGCCTATGATCGTTATGGAATTCACACAAGTGATCTGGGTTCCTTCTATCTGGATTTGATCGCATCTCTTTGGGCCACTTAACCTTGTATCCCGTGTTCCTCAATATTAAGACAAGCTCAGTAGTACTTACATTAAAGGTATGATCCCCAATTCGGGTATTACCTCTAGGTCATTCATCTCGATCTTTTCTGGATCTAGATAAGGATGAGACTACGTCTCTTCCTGGTGGTCTATAGTCTGACCTAGTATTTTCGAACATGGGACGAATATCACGTCCCGAGGGTCCTAAGTAAGGATCGTACCTGTTTTTACCTGATCTTCTGTCTGATTCAGGACTTCTGAATCTGGAATGATCTTCATCTCTTGAACGAGCAATGATATCTTCTTCTATTCTGAGTTTAGTACTATACCTGTTATATACATCGTTCCATTTTGTAGCGGGGAATTCTTTTAGACTTTCCTTAAGTTGTCTCGTGGCTTCTGAGCTCTTATCGTTTAGGTTGCTTGCAAATGTCATGGCTGCCCAATTATCTGGCATCGTGGGTAATTGCATTCTTTCTCGTTGAAACCTGTATACAAACTCACAGAGTAGTTCTGTGTCTCCTTGTTTTATTTTGAATATGTCTTCCATTCTTTTCTCAACTTTTTGTGCATCGGAGTGTGCTTTTATAAATGAATCTGCAAGCTCAGCAAAAGAGTCAATAGAATTTTCAAGGAGAAGAGAATACCAGGTTAGGGCTCCTTTGCTAAGTGTTTCCCCAAATTTTTTGATAAGGACTGATTCAATCTCTTGTTTTGTTAAGTCGTTGCCTTTTACTCCAGTAGTGAAAGCAGTCAAATGATCACATGGGTCAGTTGTTCTATCATATTTGGGAACTTCAGGCATTTTAAACTTCTTGGGTATAGGCAAGGGTGCCGCACTTGGCTTCCAAGGTTGTTGAGAATACCTACCAATTGTAATGCCTTTGATAATAGGCGGTACTCCATGAATTTGTTCGATGTGATCGTTCTGCTCTTTCATCTGTTTCTGCATGGTTAGCAGTAAATTTTGTAATTCAAAGTTATTAGTCATACCTGGTCTTGCTTCGAAGAGATTCTTTAGGGATGTCGCCCCTTGCCGAATTTACCAATCCAGACTGAGGATTTTCCCCAGTGACCGTATTGTTTAGAGGTGGTGTCAGTGATGCAGAAGGTGTTATTGGTAATCCCCTTGAAAATTCTTGCAAAGCTTGTCCCACGTAGTTTGTAATCATTTGCCTTATTCGATCTTGTTCTATCGTCTGCTCATTATGATTGTGGTTGTTGTCAGATCTTTCTGGGGACGGTTCCCTTAAAACACGAGGGGTTCCTTAAGGTGATGGAACTGGTGTTCCATTGCTCTGTAGGTTGTTGTCGTTGGAGTTCAATATCGTTTTAAAGGATATCAATGAAAAAATGAACAAAGATTATCAGAATTCCCGGTAACGGAACCAATTTGTTTAACCAAAGAATTAGATTCTTTGACCAAAGCTATTTCTAGAATGAACACGGGTTACTGATAATTAAGGAAATAATACTAAATAAAGAGAAACGAGTAATAGACAATATTGCAGAAATATAGAAAAGCAAAGTAGATTGTATTCGAAAATTAGATGTCCTTACAAGTTATATTTCCTTCCTTTTTATAGGAGGTTTATTAATATAATGTTTGGTTCTTGAAATAATTTCTCATTAATGACTAATTATTACATTAATGAGGTGTTACCAAGGGCAACCGTAACTGTTATGTGAAGGTTACATAACGTTTGGGCTTTTATTGGGGATTCCTGAATCTATTAGTAACTCTGTCTAGATTCACTCTACCGTGTCCCTTTCTTGTCTCGATTAGAGCGAGTTTCCCGTCACTGATGAGCTCGAGGGTTTATTGAATCGTTCTTCTTTGTTCCGTACCTCTTCAAAGAATCACATCCAGCTGTCGTGTTCTCCTGTGTCCACGTAACTGGCTGAGTTGTCAAGAGTTGGCTTACGTGTGAAACTCTTTTTTACCAATACAATACTGTTAGTACTTCAATTCAATCAAATATTAATCTAAACAAACATTAATTGCTTATAATAAAATATAAAAGCAATAAGGTAAATGACACCAGAAATTTTATACTGGTTCGGAACTAATGAGGTATCCTACTCTAGTCTCCTTGGGTTGCAAAGATGTTATCTCTTGATCTCTTTGTAATATGAGTTGAGTACAACTTGTGTTATTTTCAACTTTCACAAACAACGTTTACAGGGTTAGTTTTCACTCGCTTACCAACAACGAACAAAGGTTGATTTTCACTCTATCACCAACAACGGCCCTTTGAATTTCACTCGCTCGCCAAAGAAATAAATAATGACACAACCTCTCAGGACACACTGCCTCTCCAATATTATTCTCTCTCTCTTCTCTCTTTTGTGTATACAGTAAATCTAATGGAAGTGAATTACAATGCTTGTTAAGAGTAGAATAAAGAAGTTGTAGTTGGGTAGACAATTGCATAGAAGTTAACTGGGATATTTACTAATAGATCCCTTTTCAGTCGACTTATAGTTGTTAAGCCAAGGATACGAGTTTGATCGATCAAAGTAGTGGCTGGGGAGTTTGTGCAAACTGCTTATTTGCTTGCATAGCTCAAAATTTTATTCTTGAAGTAAGTTGTTCTCCACCTGATATTCTTCAAGCTGAATATCCAAGTTTTTCTTTTCATTTCTCAACTTGTTATATTCTTCAAGTTGGATCTCCCAATCTCTCTTATCATGCATCAACTTGTTATATTCTTCAAGTTTGATCTTCCAATTCTTCTTCTCTTTCCTCAACTTATTATATCCACTGATAACTTTCTCAAGGTCGTTGAGAACCAATTTAATATTTCCTGCAATTCATCACATTTATCGCAATACGTAATAAGAGTAGGACATACCTTGTTAGTTTCTTCCGTTGCCATGAAACATAGGTTCTGCATTCTTTCGTGATCGTTTTCTTCTTTAGATTCATTCTCATCGCTTTTGAGATCACAATCCATAATAGCATTAAGGCACACCTCTTCACTTTCTCCTCTTTCCTTGAGAGATATGTTTGTCATTTCTTCTTGATCATCCTCGTCGCTCCAAGTTGAGATTATATGATTTTTCTTCTTGATGTTAGGACATTTTAATCTCATATGTTCAAGTTTACCACATTTGTAGCAGCATACGTTCTCTTGTTGTTGAACTTCATTCTTGTGGTTCTTTTGATGATTCTGGGGTGGATTGAGTGTCACGATCCCAAATCCACTAGTTATAATGGCACCTAACCCAACCCTCTAGGTTAGCCAACTAATAAGTATCCAATTTCAATAATATTAATAAGACAATTAAACAGAGTTATCTAAATCTTATACATTTTCCAAAAACTTGTAGTAGTAATCATAAGCTTCTAAGAATAGAGTTTACAAAGTTGAAATGAAGTAAATACATCATCTGTTTGAAAAGTACATAAATAGAGTTTTATTGATCTAAGGCTACCATGAACAAGGTTGTACATCTTCAATTCCCAGCTCCCGTCGATCACAACAACATCAGCAGTCAACATCTGCACGTAAAGTGCAGAAGTGTAGTATGAATACAACAGACCTAATGTACTCAATAACTAACAGACCTAACCTTAGGTTGAAAGTAGTGACAAGCTGGAACATAGATCGGTTCCAACACCAATAACCAACAGCAATTCATAACAATGCAAGGCAAGTTATAAAGAATAACTCAAAATTTAAAATGCTAAGCTTAAGCATACCCGAAAATAGTTCCACTTTTCAAATACATCAGTGAAAACCCAAATCCTTTACCGAAATCGCTAAAAAATATGAGATTGTTTGAAAACTATAATTTTTTCCAAAAAATAAGGAATAAATTCCAATAGAAAAATATCAGATTTAGCTCAAAATCCGAATTTGGTCAAAATCCAACCCCCGGGCTCGCGTCCAGAAACTCAGAAATTTTTAAACTAAATTGTTCTTCATAATCTCACGAGTCCGTACATATAAAGAACACTAAAATCAGAGTTCGTTTGACCCCTCAAATCACTCCCTAAAGATCTCATAAATCTCAAGACCTAAACCTTCTCTTTCTACTGATTTTCATGAATTAATTGCTGAGATTATGTTCTATAATCACCCCTAAACGAGTTTTAATGATCAAAACACTTACCTCTATGATGAACACTGATACCCCTCTTCAAAAACCGCCTCAAGAGCTTCTTCCCGTTCAAAGATGGTGTTAAAAGGTCTAATGGTCGCGGAGGGTTTTAATTTATACTTTCTACCCAGGGTTTCCGCACCAGCGGCCAATGTTTCGCACCTGCGAGACTGCACCTACGGCCAAACAACCGCACCTGCGACTTTTCACTAAACTGCCTATCTCCGCACCTGCGACTCACATTCCGCACCTGCGACTTCGCATGTGCGATCCTCCCCCCGCACCTGCGATCCTCTACTGGGCCTCTCAAATTCTGCATTTGCGGAGCTTTTCTCGCTCCTGCGGGCCTGCACCTGCGGTCACACTTTTGCAAGTGCGGTCACACCAGCACCAGCAGCTGAAGCTGCATTTTACCAACTTTAAAACTTCCGTTAATCACCCGAAATAAATCCCGAGCCCCTCGGGACCCCAACCAAATATACCAACGCCTCATACATGATCATTCAAACTTAGTTGCACTCCCGAAACACTAAAAATAACATCAAATTCAAGCCTAAGAACTTTGAAATTTCTAAAATCCTCCACTGATGCCGAAACTACCCAAAACAGTTCCGATTGACCTGAAATTTTGCGGACACATCCAAAATGACATTATGAACCTGTTCCAACTTCTGGAATTCTATTCTGACCCCGATAGCCTATTTTACACTACCAACCGAAAATCGCCAAAAATTAACTTTGGCCAATTCAAGCCTAATTCTAAATCGAACATCACAAAAATATTCCGAACACACTCCTAAGTCCCGAATCACCTAACGAAGCTATCTGAACCATAAAATCTTCTTTCCGAGGTCGTTTCCCAATAAGTCAACTCTCAGTTGACTTTTCCAACTCTAAGGATATTTTTAAAAACTAAGTGACTAAATTCTCATTATAATTATTCCGATTCCGAGCCTGCCAACTCTAACACATCAAGAACAGTATAACCCACCTATGACAAGTCAATAACAGTAATTTTTAATGCAAGTTCTACGTAACGACCGACCGGGTCGTTACAATATATATATATATATATATATATCTATGTGTGTGTGTGTGTGTGTTAAAAGCACGAAGCACCTATCGAAATGTCGTTCGTCTTTTTTTGCCCTTTAAGAGTATGAATTCACATTAGATAAAATTGTCATTTTATATTTTTTCTATTATTTAGGAGTTTGAAATTAACTAAAACTATATATATAAAATTTTTCATATTTAAACTATTATACAAAAGTTCTAATATTTAGGACATTAAATTAACTAAAGAATTTCCTTGTTAAATCAAAGTCCTAATATTTAGGACCAAATAAAAGAAATAATTTTGGCGTTAAAATAGTATTTCATCACAAACTATTAGATTTGGATTCAAGTCATAAAAGGAAAAAAAAAAATGAAGAACGACTACTATTTCTTTAATTTGACGGAAAGAACTGCTAATGTTGATTTTTCTAAAAGTGAAGCTAGATGTGGAATTGGGCTTAAAATAGGCCAATATATGACAAATGTAAGGGACTTAATTTCTGCTGAAGAAAGGGACTTAACTTTTATTTATTAATAATCAAGAGTCCATTAATTTATATTTATATTTATACCTATACGTATATCAATATTGATATCTATATTTATACTATATTAAATGCACGAATACCCTTAGTGAAATATTATTCGCATTTTTTACCCTTTAAAACTAGAATTCATACTAGACAAAATAATTTGTTTTTTTTTTCTAATATTTAGGATTCCAGAATCAACTAAAATTTTAATTGTTAAAATATTTTCGTATAAAAAATTATATAAAAAGTCCTAATATTTTAGGATTTTAAAATCAATCAAACTTTTATCTCTTATAAATCCTTTCCTTATTCAACCCATGTAATGTATAAAATTACTTTGTGAATAAGGACGTTTTCTATTAGTCAAAAATAACAAACTCTCTTTTCCAATCCAAGCCTTAATTCATGTGGAAATTAAGCTCGAGAAGTTCAGGAATCTCCATCTTAATACTAGACGTATGTTATATATTTTTTTCGTGGAAAAATCATTCATATCAAGACAGCACATATACCTTAAGAACGAAACCCCTTAGTGAAATATCGTTAGCTTTTTTTTTTACTCTTTAAAAATAGATTTTACATTAGAAAAAATAGTCATTTACTTATTTTATAATATTTAAAAGTCCAAATTAATTAAGATTTACTTATTAATTTATTTTTCATTATTTGAACTATATAGAATGTCCTAATAATTTGGGTTTAGGAATACAAGTTCAACTAAAATTTTATTTTGTATAAAATTTTCATATCTGACCAACTTTTACGGAGCATATGAAATTCAGAAGTGCTTTTGGAGTTAAATATTGTGATGACCTAAAGGGCCATCTTATGATTTAAGACCTCATTCCGGACTCGTTACCCTTAAATATATTATTTTTATTTACCTCGATTTATGTGCGCAGTCCAGACGTGAATCCGGAAAGCCTTTATGTAAAAATATATGAAATAGTAATTTTTGAGAGTTTAATTTGATTTTTAGTTGACTTTGGTAAACATTTTGAGTAAACGGACCCGAACCCGTGTTTCGGCGGTCCTTGGAGGTCCGTAGTAAAATATGGGACTTGGGCGTATGCCCGGAATCGAATTCCGAGGTCCCTAGCTCGAGGAATGAATTTTTAAAGAAAATTGTTAGACTGAAATTTAAAGGAATTAAAGAAATTGGTTAATGTTTGAACTCGTTGGTATCAGGCCCGTATTTTGGTTCCAGAGTCCGGTACAAGTCTATCATAACATATATGTCATGTCTATGAAATTTGGTGGAAATCAAAGTTTATTTGACGTGATTCGGACGTCCGGTTGAGAAGATAGTGAATTTGAAATGTTCTTGAGGAATTCATGAGTTTTGATGCTAAATTCGTAGTTTTAGATGTTATTTTAGCGATTTGATCGCACAAGCAAGTCCGTAAGATGTTTTTGGACTCATGTACATGTTTGGTTTGGAGCCCCGAGGGCTCGGGTGCCATTCGGGCGATGCACGAGTTGAGTTAAAACTCAACCAAGGCTTCTGGTGTGCCTGCACCTGCGATTCCTTGGCCGCAGATGCGAGCGATATCCCACAGGTGCGACCCAGGCCCAGCTTCCCTTGTTCAGCAGATGCAGAATCCTCATCGTAGGAGCGGGACCGCAGAAGCGGAAACCTGTCTGCAGATGCGGCCCTAAGGGCCCAATCCCATTTTGCAGAAGCGGACCTCCTGCCCGCACGTGTGGACGCATAAATGCGGCCTATGTACCGCATGTGCGAAGATTGGGCAGTGAGTTCATTTAATTCGAACTCCCCAACCCTTTTCTTCTTATTTTCAAAGGAGTAGATGACCTAGGGAGATTTCTCTAAGGAAATTTCTTTCCCAAAACGTAGGTAAGTGTTATTTAACTTGTTTCTTACAATCTTTTACTTCTAATTACAAAACCTAAACCTAGAAATCTAAGGTTTTCACGGTGGAATTAGGGGTTTTGGGTAGAGACTAGGTATTTCAAAAATTTGGGGAATTTGACCTCAATTGGGATCGGATTCCTAAACTAATTGTATATTCGGGCTCGGGGGTGAACGAACAGGGTCAATTTTTAACTTTTTTTGGAAAAACTTAGGAAAACCATGATTATGCATTAAATTTAATTCCTTTAGCAATAATTAATTATGATTAGATACAAGTGGGTTGGAGGTGAATTGTAAAGGAAAAGTTGTACTTGAGCAGTGAGCGGCCTGCGAAATCGAGGTAAGTATTGTGTCGAACCTTAGCTTGAGGGAATAGGTATTGTGTGACTACATGCTACTTATTTTGTTGCTAAATACAATGTATAGGTGAGGTGACGAGTACCTATACGTTGTGGTCGAGTCATAACATGCGAGTGAAAGCTAATTCTTGTTATTCTTGCTGTCTTAAAGCCTATTATCCATGATTGTTGTTGTTAGTGCAATGCTGGAAGATTTGTATCCGGTTCCACCGAGATGGATAATATTGTGAATATGAGTTGAGATTGAAATGTTAAATGGTGATAGAAACTATGATGAAATACTGATTTCTTGTGAAATTCCTCTCTATATGTTGTTAATGATTCTGCAACTAGTGAGGAAGAGTGTAAAGCACGAAGGGTGATGCCGTGCATAATTTATTTAAATTGTGAGGAAGAGTGTAAAGCACGAAGGGTGATGCCGTGCATAATTTATCTATATTGTGAGGTGAGAGTAAAAGCACGAAGGGTGATGCCGTGCATTCTAATTATTATTGGGTAAGGCTGAGTGTAAAAGCACGAAGGGTGATGCCGTGCAAGTTTCCTTTCTACTTTAATTGCTTAAATTGTTGTTGATCACTGTCTATTTCTGTCCTATTATTTTCTCACTCATTATGTTAAATTCCCCACTGTATGCCCTTTTCCCATTATTTGTTGTTTACTTTCCTTTATTTGTTGTTATTTCTACTAGCATGATTATACATGTCCAAGTTTTATGTGGTGTCATGTCCTAGCCTCGTCACTACTTCACCGAGGTTAGGCTCGACACATACCAGCACATGGGGTCGGTTGTACTGATACTGCACTCTGCTTTTCTTGTGCAGATCCAGGTTTAGGTCCAAGCTGAGTTCGAGTTAGAGCTGACACTTCCTCACGAAGACACGAGGTAAATCTGCTGACGTCCGCAAATTCCTGGAGTCTCTTCATTATTACTCAGTTACTGTTTTATTTAGTTCATACACAGTTATACATTTTCCTTCAGCCAAATACTTGTAGTAAATTCTTAGTAATTCGTGAATTGTGACTCCAAACCCTGGGTAGCTAGATGTTAATATTAGTTTCACAGCATCATTTTAATCTTCCATTTATTACTTTTGGTATCGTATATTGGATGGTAGTAACATTTCTCATATGTTTTTAATTGTTTTAATGTCGTAAACCTCTAATGTTGGTTTGCCTAGCAAGTATAGCATTAGGCGCCATCACGGTCCCGATGGTGGGAAATCTGGTCGTGACAAATAAGTGGCTATGAAAAAATTCTTATTCTTAGCCTCTGACGTATACGATTTAGTATGTTTCTCTCCAAGTATTACCAATAACTGATTACCTACAAATCATGATAAATCAACTGTGATGACCCAAGGGGACATTTTATGAATTAAGACTCCGTTCTAGGCTTATTAGTTATGAAAAGACTAATTTTAATTACCTTGATTTACGTGCGTAGTCCGGGTGTAAAACCGGAAAGCTTTTGTGTGAAAATATGAGAAATAGTAATTTTTGGAATTTAGAGTTTGGTTTTAGTTAACTTGAGTCAACATTTTGAGTAAACGGACCCGGATCTGTGTTCCGACGATCCCGGGAGGTCCGCAGTAAAATATGGGACTTGGGCGTATGCCCGGAACTAATTTCCGAGGTCCCTAGCCTTAGAAATCAATTTTTGAAAGAAAGTATTTTGCTGGATTTTTAATGAAATAAAGAAATGAATTAATGTTTGAAACCATTGGTATCGGGTCCGTATTTTGGTTCCAGAGCTCCGTACAGGTTTGTTATGATAGTTACATCCTGTCTGTGAAATTTGGTAAGAATCGTAGTTGATTTGACGCGATTCGGACGTCCGGTTGGGAAATAGTGAAAGTTGAGTGTTCTTGAGAAAAATGATGAATTTCGAGGTTATATCCATGATTTTAAATGTTATTTTCATGATTTGATCGCACAATCAATTCCGTATGATGTTTTTAGACTTGCATGCATGTTTGATTTAGATCTTCGAGGGCTCGGGTGAGTTTCGGATAGATTATAGAGTGTTTGGACTTAGGAAAACTCAGCTGGTGCACCAGTTCTGGTGTGCCCGCACCTGCGAGCCTTTGGCGCAGGTGCGAGCTCGCAGATGCGAGATGGAGCCCGAAGATGCGACCCAAGCCTAGGTTCCCTTCTTCCGCAGATGCGGGATTTCCTCCGCAAAAGCAGAGAACCTTCCGCAGGTGCGGCCACCCAAGGGCCCGTCCATTTCTGCAGAAGCGGAAGCCTTCCGCACGTGCGATTATCGCAGGTGCGACCCAAGCACCGCAGGTGCGAGTGTCAGGCAGTGGGTTCACTTAATTAGAACCCCTGCCCTATTTCCTCCATATTTTCGAACTAAGAAGACCTAAAGACGATTTTCTTCATCAAAGTTCATCCCCAAAGTGTTGGTAATCAATTCTAAACTTATCTGTTTCAATTACCGAATGATTTTCATCACTTGTCAATCCAAAATCAAGAATTTTCATGGTAAAAATTGAGGGCTTGGGTAGAATTAGAGAATTTCGTAAAAATCAAATTTTTGACCTCGAATTGGGGTCAGATTTTGAAACTAATTGCATATTCGGCCTCGGGGGTGAATGGGTAAACGAAATTTGGGCCAAACCCCGAGTTTGGATCAAGCAGGTCTGGGGTCGGGTTTTTTTTATAGAAAACTTAGGAAAACTATAATTTTCAGTAAAGTTGGTTCCTTTAGCATTAATTAATGATTTTAAACTAATTATGATTAGATTCGAGTGTGTTGGAGGTGAATTCGAAAGGAAAAATGGTAATTGAGCAGTGAGTGGCCTGCGGAATTGAGGTAAGTGTTGTGTCTAACCTTAGCTTGAGGGAATAAGTATTGTATGAATACTTGTTACCTGTTTGTTTGTTAAATCCAATGTATAAGTGAGGTGACGAGTACCTATACATTGTGGTCAAGTCATACCATGCGAGTAAATGCTATTTCTTGTTATTCTGGTTGACTTAAAGCCTATCATCTGTGATTATTGTTGTTAGTGAAATGTTGAGAACATTGAGTTGAGATTGAAATGGTAAATGATGATAGTAACCATGATAATTATGGATTTCTTGTGAAATTCCTTTGAGAACATTGAGTTGAGATCGAAATATTAAATGGTGATAGAAATTATGATGAAATATTGTTTCTCGTGAAATCCCCTTTTATGTTATTGATGATTTGATGAGATTGTGAGGAAGAGTGTAAAGCATGAAGGGTGATGCCGTGCATGACTTAATTATATTGTGAGGAAGAGTTAAAAGCACGAAGGGTGATGCCGTGCATGATTTATTTATAAAGTGAGGAAGAGGGTAAAGCACGAAAGGTGATGCCGTGCAAATTCTAAATTATAATGTGGTGAGGATGAGAGTAAAAGCACGAAGGGTGATGCCGTTCAAGCTTACTTTCTTTATTTAATTGCTAAAATTATTGTTTATCACTATCTGTGTTTGCCTTATTGTTTTCCTCATTCCGTATGTTGAAAATTCCCTATCGCATGCTCCCTTCCCATTAATTGCTGTTTATATTCTTTAATTGCTATTATTTCCTGTTAGCATGTTCTCGATGTCCAGGTTTTATGTGGTGTCTTGTCCTAGACTCGTCACTACTTCGCCGAGGTTAGACTCAGCACTTACTCTGTACACGAGGTCGGTTGTACTGATACTACACTCTTTACTCTTTTGTGCAGATCCAGGTACCACCAGCATTAGGAGATCTTAGTAGCCGATATCATCATTCAGAGATACGAGGTAGATCTGTTGGCGTCCGCAGATTCCTGGAGTCTTCTCTTAGTTTTATAGAGACTGTTTTACTACATTCGAAACATATACATTATTTCTTTCAGCCCATTATTTGTAGTATTCTTAGTAGTTCGTGAATCGTGACATCAGACCCGGGGGTAGTCTTAGAGTTATATATATTTTAGTTCGTGGCTCGGTTTATTTATTTGTTTAACATTTTATTTATGAGGTTATTCGCTGGAAATCATTAGACTTAATTTACTTTAAATTTGTTTTATTGTGCTTAAATAAGTAACCAAAGGAAAAATAGCAAATCGAATTCTAACATTGGCTTGCCTAGAAAATGTGGTGTTAGGCGCCATCACGACCCCTAAGGTTGGGAATTTGGTTCGTGACATCAACAAACGTTGAGTTTTCTTTTAACTTTTAAGAGTTTGATTAAATTTAAGTATCAATATGTAGAAGTTTCAACTAACATGGCAATATTAATTTAAAGAATAAATTCAGCTACAATAATACTATATAAAATTGTAACTATGTTACCCATATGATGTATCTAGTTTAACAATTTAGTTTATTAATAAAATCAATCCTCTTTAACCAAAAAAATATTAATAATTTATTTGAAACTGTAAACTAAATATAAATTTTTTTTTTCATAGTTTGAAAAAATCATCCTTAGCACTATAAACTCTTGAAATTTCAGAGTCCTCACTAGAACTCTTGAACATGTCAACAAGAGAATTTAGATTTAAACAATTGCTTCCACTTGAAAAGACGGACTTAAGCCCATAAGTACTAAACGGATGAATATAGGCTTCTTCTTTTTTTGACTCAAGAAAATGTCCACTTAGCTTATAACCTAAAATGTGATGAACTTTTAATAAGAACATAAAAATACTTAGTTGCAAAAACAAATTTTATAACATGTTAAAACTAGACATATAAAGATGATTTTACAAAGAGATGTTAGGTAAAATGCAACACATAACATATTTATATCTTATATAGTAAGATATTTATAACTACAAATATTATATAACTAACTCAACTAAATTCATCAATCAGAAAATATTGAATTTAGATATTGTTCAATGTAATAACATTCATTTGCATCATTTAGACAAGTATTACATTTAGATTAATATCACTACTATTTTCCAATAATATGTTTGTCTTGTATACGTTTTATATTGGTTGACGCAATAAACACATGCAACGCACGTACACTAAAACTAGTTATGTCACGCCTCGAAATTCCCACCATCGGGACCGTGATGGCGGCGAATACTGAACCCACTATGCAAGCCAACGTGAATATTAAAATTTTCATTAATCCTTTATTATTAGACGAATACGGGTGAAATACAAAATTTTTCATAAATAAAAGTATGAAAATGAAACAGACTATATATGTATATGTCAATCCACTGCTTTTACAAAATACCAAAATAACCAAATCCCAGATCTTTGGAGTCACAATATCACGGACTATCTACGAATAATACATGTAATGGTCTGAAAGAAGTAAATACATTTGTTTCTAAATTAACTAGAATATAAATAAAGAAATAGAAGGGGACGCCAAATCCTGCGGACGCCTGCAGGGCTACCTTGGTGTCTCCGACTGGACTGAAGGCAGCCTCCTAGCTCTAATGTCCAAAGGGTCCTGTATCGGGATCTGCACAACAAAAGATGTGCAGGTGTAGCATCAGTATAACCGACCCCATTTACTGAGTAAGTGTCGAGCCTTACCTCAGTGAAGTAGTGACGAGGCTAGGACACGACAATAAAGACAACTTATGTAATTTAATAATATTCAGAAGAAATAAACAACAAGAGTACTAAGTTAAGTACAAGGGAAAATGGGAAACATGCTAGGGGAAAGCAATATCAGATAACAGAAATAACAGAATAAGACAACAGTTCAATTATCTAAGTAACAACAAGAAATAACAATCACAGAGAAAACAGTGCACGGCATCACCCTACGTGCTTTTACTCTCATTTTCACCAAATAATAATATAAAAGAAAGTGCACGGCATCACCCGTCGTGGTTTTACTCTCATCCTCACCAAATAATAAATAGAAGCGCCACGACATCACCCTTCGTGCTTTTAATATCATAACATGGCACGACATCACCCTTCGTGCTTTTGCACTCTCATCCTCACAATAATCAATACACAGCATCACCCTTCGTGCTTTACACTCATCCTCACAATAATCAATACACGGCATCACCCTTCGTGCTTTACACTCATCCTCACAATAATCAATACACGGCATCACCCTTCGTGCTTTACACTCTTCCTCACAATAATCAATACAGGACATCACCCTTCGCGCTTTACACTCTTACTCACCCAAACAATATCAATAGCAGAAGTTTGGCAAGGAAAAGTAAACAATGTGAATCATAAATCATAACATCCCGACAAGGGAACAACAATATAAATATCACTATCCCGACAAGTGACACAACTATAACCAATCTCGCTCAAGTACATATATTTACATAAGATTCCTTAACCGAACAAATACTCAACAATATCCATTACCAAGATTCACCGAATGAACAACCACCAAAGTGAAATTTAAGCTATAATACAGTAAATATCAATGAAAATCACATAATTCATAATTTCCGACTCACGGTACTCGTCACCTCACCTATAAGTTGAACATGGTATAAACACATAAAAATTAAGACTCAACACCTATTCCCTCAAGCTAAAGTTAGGCCAAACACTTACCTCGACTTCCACGACCAAAATCAAGCCTCAATCACCGCTTTTCCTTTTGAACTCGACTCCAAATCGATTGTATCTAGACATAATTGACTCAATAACACCAATAAATGCTAAATAATTCAATTCCAAGACTTAATTACAGATCATTCTTCCCAAAAAGTCAAAAATCAACCCCGGGTCTGCTTGTTCAAAATACGAGGTTCGGACAAAAACCCGATCACCCATTCACTCATCAGTCCAAATATGAAATAAATCTTGAAATCCGACTCCAAAACGTGGTCTAAATCCCAATTACACAAAAATCCCTAACTCTACCCAAATCCCTAATTTTCTCTCCTTAAGAACATGATTTAGGCCTAGAAATCTAATGGGTGTTAATATAAATGAAAGAAAATGAGTCTCAGATTATATACCTATGAATTTGAAGTGAATATACCTTTCAAAAATCTCCCAATTTGGCTTTTGGAAGAAGAAGTTATGAGTTTTTGAAGAATGCCCGAAATTGGTTATGTTTTTAAATAACTGGGCAGATTTGCCCTATGCGTTCGCGACAGGACTAATGCGATCGCATAGTTACCTTTCCCCCACCCTACGCGATCGCAACCTCAGTGGTGCGTTCGCACTGTGCAAAACCTACCCAGCCCCCAGGCCCCCTATACTCTATGTGTTCGCGTCTACATGGGTGCGTTCGCGTAGAGTAATTTTCCTATGCTCCGCATTCGCACCCTGTACTGTGCGATCGCACAGTGTTATCTAGCCCCCTCCCCCGCGTGTGCATTTCATTCGCATGGATACCCGTGCGTTCGCATGGATACCCATGCGTTCGCATAGGGTAAATTTCCTGGACACCAACAATAGCCACAAGACACCAGATTTACTAATTAAAAATCACCCCGACGCCTATCCGAAACTCACCCGAGCCCTCGGGGCTCCAAACCAAATATGCACATATCCTCAAAAATATCCTACGGACTTACTCGTACGATCAAATTGCCAAAATAACATCTTAAACAACGAATTTATCATAAAAATCAAAGAAAACTTCCAAAACTTTCAAAGTATCAAAATTTACAACCATGGGTCCGAATCACGTCAAACGACCTCCGTTTCTTACCAAATTTTACACACAAGTTATAAATATCATATTGTACTTATACCGGGCTCCGAAATTAGAATACGGGCTCGATACCATAAATTTCAAATATAACCAAATTTCCAAAAACTCTTATAATTTCAGTACAACAATTTCTTCCAAAAATTCATTTCTCGGGCTTGGGACCTCGGAATTCAATTTCTGGCATACGCCCAAGTCCCATATTTTCCTACGCACCCTCCGTGATCGTCAAATCATGGGTCCAGATCCGTTTACCCAAAATATTGACCGAAGTCAACTTAAATTCAATTTTAAAGGCAAAAATAGTATTTTTCTCAGTTTTTCATAGACAAGATTCTCGAATATACATGCTACATACGCAAAATGAGGTGAAATAAAAGGAGGTTTCAAGGCCTCGAAACACCATTTTGACTTTGTAACGATCCGACCGGCCGTTTTGAGCTCTAGCGCGTTGTTCAGCGGTTTGAAGTCGTGAGTAGCTTCGTTTCAGGTATTATGACCCGTGGGCGTGGTCGGAATTGAATTCCAGGAAGTTTAGAATTGATTTGGGAAGAAAATTCTCATTTCAGAAGCCTTAAGTTGGAGAAATCAACTAATATTGGAATTTTGAGTAAACGACCTCCGAATCAAGATTTGAAGGTTCCAGCAGGTTCGTATGATGATTTCGGACTTGGCTGTATGTCCGACTCGGGTTTTGGATAACCTGGGAGCGCTTCGGCGTATATTGTGGAAGTTAGCATTTTAGAAGGATTTCATAAATTTGGGCTTGAAGTGCATATCAGTGAGGTTGATGTCCGTTTGGGATTCTGAGTCTGGGAATAGCTCCGTATGGTTATTCTGGAATTGGGAGCACGATCGGAAGTGAATTTGGATGTCCGCAGTTCATTTTGGGGTCATTTGTCTAAAGATAGAAATTTGAAGGTTTCTGAGAAATCCGACCGGAAGTGGAAGTTCTGATATCGAGGTCAGAATGCGATTTCGGAAGTTGGAGCAGGTCCGTAATGTTGAATATGACTTGTGTGCAAAATTTGAGGTCAATCGTGTGTGGTTTGATAGGTTCCAGCGCCGGATGTAGAAGTTTGAAATTCTAAGTTCTTAAAGAATTGGATTTGAGTGCGATTCATGATTTCGGCGTTGTTTGATGTGATTTGAGGGCTCGAGCAAGTGTATATCATGTTTTGGGAGAGGTTGGTGTGATTGGACGGGGTCTCGGGGGCCCCGGGTGGATTTCGGGTGATTGACGGTAAACATTTGAAGTTGGAGAAGGTTAAAGGTTGTTGTTATCTGGTGTAACCGTACCTGCGAGGCTTTGACCGCAGGTGCGGCTAATGATGCTGCAGGTGAGAGTTATGGGCTGGAGCTGAAGAGGCCGCAGGTGCGGAAGATGGGTCACACCTGAAGAAGCGTAGGTGCGAAGAAGGGACCGCAGAAGCAAGAAATGCTGGGTTGAGTCAGAGCCGCACCTGCGATGGAATTTCCGCAGGTACGGAGCCGTAGGAGCGGCCATTAGACCGCAGGTGGGAAAGATGCCTGGGCAGAATGTTTTAAAGTTGGGTTTGTGCCATTTCTCTCACATTTTTCATTTTGTTGGGGCGATTTTGGAGCGTTTAGAAGGGAGATTTTCACCAAGCATCAAGAGGTAAGTGGTTCCTTCTCATTTCCAAGTTAAATACAAGATCATTACATAAATTTGATATGGGAAATTGTTGGAAAAATTGGGGTTTTCGAAGAAAAACCTAGAAAATGTAAATTTGGAATTTAGCCAGGAATTTGAGTATAGAATGTAAAGTAAATTTCATGATTGAACTAGTAGGGCTATGGGTATAATGTATCTTCGAGTATTTTGGATTTCTGGGCACGTGTGCCCGAGGGCATTTTGGTCTTTTCTCCGAGCGGGGTTGGGAAAGTATATAATTTGAATTTGTTATGAGTATTAGGATGAATTTTAATTGCTTTTCCATTATGTGGTAGTTTCGGAGCGTTATGCGTCCGTTGGAGTCATTGGAGGGGCTTGGAAGCTGGTGTGGGAATTTCGGAGCGAGGTAAGTCTCCTTTCTAACTTTGTGAGGGGGAATCGTCCCCCTAGGTGGATTAATTCAATACATGCTATTATCTTCTGGGGCTACGTACGCACGAGGTGACGGAAGTCCATGCGTAGCTACTATTATGCCATGTCCGGGTAGTCTAGGACCCACTAGCATGCCTTACGTGTTATACCTGTAATCCTGCCTGCAATATTAAACTGCTTATATAATCGAATACGTAATTGAATATCTAAAGAAAACTAGAGTTCATCTTGTTAATCTTCTAAAAAGAGAATTTATCTCTCTATGGATATTTGTGTATCTGGACTAGGTTGTATCGTGGAATATCATTAAACTTGACAAATGAGTTTCAAAAACAAATGATTCCAAAACCTAAATTTCATGTTTCTTTTAATAAGGATTTTACCACTTTCCTGAGAAAAACTGTTTTCTTGATAAAATATGGATTTAATAAGTGGATATGTGTAACTTTGGGTGCCTAAGTCTCTTGAGTGATTCGCGAGCAGGAAGACCCTGTATTTGTGTGTGTATTGATATGAGCACCTGAGCCGCATGTATGATTCGCGAGCAAGCTAGCCATATTATTTTAACCGCGTCACATGATCGATTTGCGAGCGAGGCAGATAAATGCATCTATGGTTCGAGTCGTTCGACCCTTCAGCAGTGCACAATTTATTATTGTTGGTCTGCGCCGTTCGACCCTCGGCATTTCTTACTCATGATATTTACTGCGTAGTTGCTATGGTTTTTCGTGATTACTGGCCTGAAATATTAGGTTGTCAATTGAATGGCAGAGATTTAAAGTTTTCAAAAAGATTTTAAAAGAAGTTGTTCCTTCCCGTCGATAAATTGTCATTTGATTAAATCACCAGGTTGATTAATTGTTATTAATATGATGAAGATATAAAGCGTTAAACGTGAGCAGAGTCAAAAATGTTTATTCCTGATTTTAATGAATTGCCTATTATAATCATGCTTAGTGTCACTCTTAAATATCTTAAATTGACCTTTAGTAAGTGTCTAATTTGACCTCTCGTCTCTACCTCTATGAGGTTAGGCGGGCGACTTACTGAGTACACGTTGTTTTTGTACTCATGCTACACTTGCTGTGCATTTTTATTGCACAGGTACGTTCATCGCAATGTGGAGGATTCGGAGACTTAAGCGAGCTGCATCATCCGGAGGCAATCCACAGCTGACAGAGTCTCCTTCGTACTGTATCTATTTCATTTAAATTTCCTTGTCCAGTTGTATTTCAGACAGGCTTGTAATGATTGTTGAATTCTTAGAAATTGCTGATGTACTTGTGACACCGGGTTCTGGAATATGTATTGGGATATAATTGCTTAAGTGTAATCTTTAAAGCCATTGTTTTAATTAACGGACTTTTATTTGGTTATTATGTAATGAAGTGAAAGGAAGTGTTTTTCATAAATATTTTAAAACGAAAGTTATTTCATTTAATTAATGTTTTGGCTTGCCTGACCTTGATGTCCGGCTCCATCACGACCTTAGGGATTTTGGATCGTGACAACATGGTATCAGAGAGCTAGGTGCCCGTAGGTCTCACGAGTCATGAATAAGTCTAGTAGAGTCTTGCGGATCAGTATGGAGACGTCTGTACTTATCTTCGAGAGGCTACATGGCTATTAGGAGTACTTCCCTTCTTGATTCTTCATCATGCGAGTTGATTCCTTTGAGGCTTATGCGTATGTTCATTCCTACTCAATCTTACGCGTCGCTAAGCGCTTGCTATGGATTAGGAATTTGAGGAATTGAAATGGTGCTACAAATGTAATCCGAGATGCTTCCATGTGTAATTGGTCGTGGCTATTGCTATGGCCCTGCAAAAGGGTAATATGTTATTTCAGCTCAGTAGCTGTGTTTCTGGGAGCCTTAAGGCTGTGCTCGGGTAGTGAAGATGTTTGCGATAGATTGACGTGCGATGCCGATATGATGATAGAACATTTGCCCGTATGTTGAGGGAGATGAATGGTTTGAAGGTAGGTCTTCTCAGAGTGTGATTTCGAGATTTCAGTGCTTTTGTGTCCGCAGAGGAAGGGCATTTGGGTTATGAATGGTCCGGTTGGGGTTGATAAGGTAGTAAGACTTGGTGTCTTCAAGTGAGATGAGATATTCACCTGTGACGTGTCATCGTCATCATTTATAAAATGGAATGTGTTAATTTGTCAGTGCTATGGGTTCTTCGGTTGCGTGGGGTTAAACTATTGAGAGGAAGCATTGAAGAATGCGGTTGGCAGAGATCGTGAGGTGCGGTGGTTCAGTGCCGGATAGAGGTTGGTGATGGAGGCAGATAGGGAAGAGATGATCTTCGGAGAGCTTGAAGTCGTGGTAATCTTCTAGTTTGGGAGCTACAAAGAATGATCCCGGAGTAAGGCTAGGCGGTGGTTTCATTTCTAGGAGGCCAGGTGTAAGAAGCGGAAGTTGAATAGTCGCAAAGTGGGGGAACGACATCATAACTTGGAATTTGAAGACATTGTTGCACATTTAATGGATGTCCACGAGGAGCGGAAAGAATAGTACGTCGGTAAATGAAGCAGGGCGTAGGATGAGGTATTGAAGTCGCAGGGAGCATGCATTTCAGCATCGTTGGGAGGTGTCCGCGGGTGATTTCCACAGGTGGGTTGTCTTCCGTGAATAGTTTAGCGATGGCGGGGTTGGCAGGTCTCGGTGAGGAGTTCTAGTGGCTAGTCGGTAGGAGGTAGAAGGTGTGAAGGATGCTAGAGGATCTGAGTATTTAGGGAGCGATAGCAAGAGAATTTGGAAGAATTGGACGGATGGGTTGAGCAAGATCGTGTTATCAAAGGAGAAAGGATCTCAGCGGGGTCTAGAGTGGTGCAAGGAGTAGCTTCGAGTTAAGTGGGGGAGTCCCACCATCTGCAGTTGTTTCGTAGGGTTGTCTTCGCATAGGGTCGCGGATTATCGGCGTGTTGGCAAGTTATTTCAGCTAAGGGAAATGAGTAAGATGGTAATTGTGCATGGAATTTGATGAATATGTGCAAAAGTTGGCCCTGTCGGGCCAGGGTTGGGCTTCGAAGATTCATAACTTATTCTTAAGGCATGGGCGAGTTGTACGGTTAGTGACACAGTCACGTGTTTCATTGAAAGGGGTGTTCCTGTGCTGGGAGAGCCCTGGAGTTGATTGGATTCGGGGCCAGCCAGAGTGGGTGACTCTCAATAGCGGTCCTAGTGAGTTCAAAAGTTAAGAATGTGGCGTTTAAGGATTTCAGGCAGCAGTATGATCGAGAATCGTGCTTTTGTAGAGTAATCTCTGAGAAAAAGGAGGATGGTTGGAATGTTCTATGATATGTTTCGGCATGCAGGTTAATATTGGAGGAGTGAGAGAAATAGACTCCGGATTAAAGAAAAGATTATCAGAAGGGTATGAGACGGGTTGTGGGATTTGGGCAGCATAGTCTCGTGAATCAAGGTCACTCGGGATGACTGAGGGTTGAGTTTGCTATGGGTTGAAGGAAGTTGTTATTATTCCTGAGGCAATTGAAGATGATTAAAAGAAGATAGATTGATTAGCCATGGTTGAAATGGCACATTTGCAGCAGCGATCGGTTCCTTTGATGTGATTTAGTTATGCATTTGGTTTGTGTCGGTCTGTGTGGGGCTTGTTGGCCGTCGTAATGGATCTCATGTGGGAGCATTTGAGTACTATGGCCTGTCAGGTGTAGGCGGACCCCCGAAGGTTTATGGTGGTATAGACTACTACTTAAGGATTTGCATGATTGGGTGATAATGGGAGTTCACTCGTGTGTTGAGATGGTACTCTTGAATTAAGTCAAGTAAAAAGTTTCTATATGATGAAGTGTTCACCCCATTGGTGGTTCGGAAGTTATGATGGAATTCTTGTGCTACCTTATGTTGGTATGTTAGGTGCCGGAAGCAGTATGTAACTGGGAGTAAGAATCGAGATTTAGGTCCGATGTTTATAAGGATGTCATGAGCTCGGAAGAGCAAGACAAAAGTGATTTGAAAGTTTAGAGTAAGTTGGTGTTATCTTCAGTGTCACCTGAGATTGATATTCGGTGAAAGAGGCTTTGTACCCTGGTCATGGGTTCTTGATGTGTTTTGCGGCCTTAGTGTGGTCAGTGTTATGGATGGGCAGACTTGTTGCCTTGTGCGAAAAGATTGTATAAAGTGTGACATGTAGTCACTTGATGGATTTCAGATTTGGACTGAGTATAAAGAAGTGCAATATTGCTTACTTGAGAATTTATGCCTGGAGGGCGTTCGGTTAAGTTGATTATGGATTATGGGGTGTTAGTCCCAGTGATGATGGTTGTTCTCGTGTATTATGAGAGAAGGTGGGTTAATATGGACCCAGGCAAAAGATATTAGCTTAGTTGGTGCGAGCAAGATGGCTCGATGTCTGTAGATGGATTTAAATATGATTATGGGCTTCGTATGAGCCAGGCATGTTCATTTCAGTAGAGCGTTTTTCATGGAGAGGTATTAGGACAACGGGTGTTGTTCCGTCTTCGTCAGATTCATGTGTTATTGTGATTGTGCCGTGTGAGTTGTGAAATGACTTTGATAATTTCTTATGTGTTGAGGCCCCGCGTAGTGGGGATGTTATGTGAGCAGGATAGTTCTTGAGATCCAGAGTGTATATATATATCACACCTCAGTTGTGCTTGAGTTTTGTAGCCTACGACTCTATCAGTCTCCCCAGGATGGTATTATGCACTTAGCATGCTTGTGATCGATATTCAGTGATTGTAATAGTGAGCAAATCAGCTCCGTATATATATATATATATATATATATATATATATATAT
>MDKI01062850.1:0-17946 GCA_005239505.1 Nicotiana paniculata
ATCCTATATTACTTGTCGACCACGTACACTTGCGTGTGCATTGGGAAATCAACCAACACCTATGCTGGGTTTCACTATGTTTATCTTGCATGATCTACTGATTTGTATGTATCCTCCTATCTATCCATAACTAGGCTCTTCCTGAATCAACTACAGACTACCCGTTGGTCCACTCTCATGTCTGTATTTTATGTAACGCCTCTTGGGTTATGTCATTTGTCTTAACTTATCTCTCGTATGAGATCCTTATGTATCAAGTGTTCATTCCCACTTATTTATTAATATCATCGAGTGTGAAACCCTTATTGATTCTCCCGGTGTCATGCTTGCATAATGTTCTGGATTCATATTATATCTGTAGGATCAGAATAAATACAATCTCATTAATTTCATCTTTTTACCGCATTCTTCCTTTACCATCCGATAGTTACCTCTCCACTCACACATTATTCGCCTTGCGGTAACCCTTCTACACCAGGGATAATTGAATTTCTTACGTACAAGGGTTACACCTAGGGTAACTAGAACATTTAGTCCTTAAGCTTAACTCTGCTCATAGTGCTTTCTTTAGGGAAGCGTCTTCGTGAATGACCGTTAAAAGTTATTCTTCTATTGTTCATTCTATTACTGTCGAAACACGATCTCTGAAACGATGCCGACTATTACCAATTCCTTCGGTCCTTAATTCATGGTTCAATTTATCTTGTTCACTAGCCCATACTAATTTCTATTACTTTGATGGTCTCACTCTTCCTTCTGTTAATCACGTTTGATTCACCAACTCATTTCTTGAAATGAGGGTATGGATTTATGGCTTATCCTTTTGTTGTCTCAAGGCATGTCTTCTCTTGTATTTTCCTTCACTTGACTATGGACTCTGTCATCCTGTCATATTTTGATTTACCGTTATCACTTATTTATCACATCTTACTCATAATGCTTCATTTACTCTCTTCTTATTCTCCTGCTGATATTTCTATATGTCACCTTATTCTGAAGACTTCAACAAAACATTCCTTAACTTTTAGCTCCCCCTCCTTCATCTCACTGGTTCTTTGGGACGCCTAACATTCTCTTCTTTTTTTTAATAGGGGCAGGAGTCATACTAAGTTAAATATTTAACCCTTCTAGGATTCCACTGCCTATATTCTAAAATTTCTGAACATTCTAGTTTCATATATGACTGTTCTATTATAGAGTGCACCAGCTGGATGTCTCGCAAGGAGATCTATTACCACATTTGCACTATCCTTTGGAAATGTTAGCTAATGATAATAATCATCCACCATTTTGGGTTACTCTAACCCCAGTGGGATCCTGATATCCCATCCTGCTCTTAAACTATATTTATAAGCTCCCATATGGCATAACTGAGATGGGTGTGGACAATTGTACATACCTCTATTATTGTTGAAGGTAACTCAAAATGCTTATATTTCTCTGCCTCATTTGTAAATACTGATAATCTTCACTAACTGGGTACCTTGTACCTTTCTTCACCTTGCTTCTTTTACTTGTTGAAACTTATATCTATCTTCTGATTCTCTTATTGCATTTTACCATATAAGTGGATAGATATTCATGCCTTAGGGCTCTTTATCAAGAATCTTACACATCTTAGACACACATAATCTGTTGAAACCTCACATTTACTCATCATAAGCATGATGCAAAATCGAGTTCCTCTGACTTAATTCTTCCACAGCTACATTCAATATCTTACCAAATGCTTGTTTGGATGAGATATCGTTGTATTACGAATAAAATAGAATTTAGAAGTTTGAATTCTTACAATTGAGCTCTACCACACGATCTAGAGTAAGAAGAAAGAGTGACAGACCTAAATGCCTTGTAGCCTCCTGCTTATAAGTGTAGTGCACAACAAACCCATAAACAAGACTCTACTAGACACATCTTGTAGACTCCCTAGGACAGAACTGCTCTGATACCACTTCTGTCACTACCCAAACTGAAGGGCCACGACGGGCACCCGGTAGCTTACTCAACCGAGTACTAACGCAACATATCTTTCTTATCGTACTATTGTTGGTAAATGGGCAGAAAGGGTCGTCATGAGATAACCATAATAAAATATAAGTGCATACTAGACATAGGATGACCCAACATTATATAGAAACTTATACATGTGACATACGGGCCTATAAGGCTGGCATAATCTTTTGTAAACTCAAAACATAGGCCGACAAGGCCATACAAGTATCCATATACGTGACATCTGTCTAGAAGGCTCTAAGGCTACATAAATGTCATATAGGTCGGGACAGGGCCCCGCCATACTAGTCAATACATGTCCCAATCATACTGACCAAATAGGAAACTCCGGAGCAAGTAGAGTGCAACAACACTTTCCACTGATTTGATAGCCTACTAGGAGGACTATCAACCTGTCTATCGGGACCTGTGGGCATGAAATGCAGTGTCTCCATGCAAAAGGGACGACCGTATGAATAAAGTACTGAGTACGTAAGACAAAAAAGCATAAATAAGAACAGTAATGTAAAGAGAGATATAAGAGATACAACCTGTAGCATCTGAGTGCCTCTAAGAGATAGTGATATGAAATACGTGATACATATATATACATAATCTTTTAAAAATATCCGCCTGTATGGGCATCATCATCATCATATCGTACCCGGCCTCAAAAAGGACTCGGTAAAAACATACCCGGCCATCATAAGGCTCGGTGGAATCCTACCCGGCCACATAGAGCTCGGTAAACGCAACTGATTAGTGGTTTCAAAATAGGTGTCGTACCCGGCCGACTATAGCGCGGCTTGGTAGAGTAGAATAGATACTATATATAATGCATACCGAACTCATGGAATCACGTTCTAAGTCTTTCGGAGTGACGTAAGGTAGTTGCACCTTCGATTAACATTATGGACATCATACCATCAATATGAACTTTACTAGGACTCAAGGATCATGCATTCTTTCTTAGAATAACTTTGTAAGGAAAGAACGGCATGGACAACCTTACTTTCTAGGAGTAGCTTCATTATGAAATAGCGTATTGTTTACGTTCGTTTCACTTTAGATCATGCCAAAAGAATGAAGAAAGAGCCTTAACACATCTTTGCAATCTTGTATCCAGTCGTCAACCAAGCTCAATATGATCTTCTTACGTCTACAATGAGTAACCCGACTTCGTCGTCATCATATAAGCATTGTAACTCTCATATTTCAAAACCAATATTCTACAAGAAAATAGATAGCACCTCCCCTATTTTTAATACATCCCATATGTTACCAAAAGTCACCAAACAGCCCAAAAAACAACAATATAATTCACAATAAGCTCTCCGATTAGTTCAACAATCATTTTGAGCGGCAAGCTCGATCGGAATCCGTATAACCCATATCACCCCTTATAGACTTATTACATTAACTTAACAACATCATTAATATGATAATAAAGTAATTCATCAATTATTCCATCCTTATACCATATATTTATAACAAAGGAAATAATCCACAACTCCAAATTTTTCCAATTTGCAACTTAATTCACTAGTTCATGTCTAGTCTAACCATTTAACTTATTCAATATCAAGATAACCTTAAGCACCTGAAATAACACAATACACATACCTCCTACACTAGCTTCAAGTTGAAATCCAAGTTATATTTAGCTTACAACAGCCTTCAATGGCAATACAACACTATAGAATTGACTTAAGCTAATCCAAGTATTATGTTGTAGTTTATTATCCTAACAACTTAACCAACATACAAGAAAGCTTAAGAAAAATTAGTAGGTTTTTATACTCACCTTATACAGTATCAAACACTTGAAATTTCGGCCAAACACAGCCCATAATTATCCTCAATGACACCACAACACTATAGGTGTTGTATTCTCTTCTTGAATCAACTTTTGGTGTTCAAGTTGGAGTGCAAACACTTGTAGTTTACCTTGAAAATATAATATATATGAAGGAGTGAATGATTATTACCTTAATAAACAAGAACCATACAAGACCTGAGGTTACTTCACTTTGAAGAACCCTCCAAAACAGCCACAAGATAAAGAACTAAGATCTAGCAAGCACCACGAGGTTTCTAGCGTAGGATTCATGTTTTGATCTTAGGTTTCGCCCTAGAATCATGGAGGAACCATTGGAGAGAATTTAGGAGGTTTTAGGAACTGTTTTTGACGATATAAATGAGTGAAAACTATTTAGAATTGACTTAAATACAAGGTGGAGTTTACACCGACTTTGTGGGTCCCATGGGAGCTGCTTTGCGCAGTCTCGCGAAAATGCGAATATCTCTCTACTCTGATGTCGTATTGATGAACGGTTAAATGCGTTAGAATCTAGACTCGTAGATATTAAATTTGGTAGGTATATCATTCAATAACTCCTATTACATTGGGATAAAATCTCAGTTACATTTGACCTAAATTTCAGCACACTATGAATGTAACTTGTGAACACCTTTGCCAACTTTTGTTCCACAACTTGCTTGACTTCATAACGTATCACAAGACTATAATAAGACAAAAACAAATCATAGAATAACCTCCTTATCATGTAATTAACCATATTCTCACTTAAAGGACATGTTATAACATTCCAAACTCGTCGACTTTCGACGAAACTTATTTTCTTCAATTGGTTTAGCTTATAAGATTTCCAACCCTCTTGGTAATTGTTATTCATGATCTTAAATATTTGTAACCTCCAAGGTAAAATGATTAACTTACTTTATGTACTTTCAAAGACGATCTCATTTCTGAGCTTAAATCAATTGACTTACGACGTACTCTCACGTAGGAAAATATAGGGTGTGACAGCGGTCGCATCCCAATTTTATGCGACAGCAGAAAGTCCAATTTTCCAGTAAATCTCAACATGTGGACCGCACACAGAATTTTGCGGCCGCACAACCTCCATATGGGCATCTTTGTCAGATATTTTCAGCTTAGTATAAATAGAACTTTTTGTCATTTTTAGGTGAAGTTGTGTAAATGTAGATCACCTGAGCCGTTTTTCTTTACTATATTGAGTAATATTGTACTAGATTAGCTTCTAAACATTAGATTTTCTTTCCTTAATCATTCATTATGCATTCTATCTTAATTTCTTCTTTTATTTCTTCATTTTCTATGAGTAGCTAAATCTTTAGCTAGGGTTGTGACCCAGCCCTAGTATGTGTACTTAATGGGTTATTGATTTAGGGTTGATTTATGATTGGGTATATGATATTTAGCCTTGTTCTTGCTTGAAATCTAGAATTAATGATTACAAACATTTATTCATGCCTATTTGACTTAGTCTCTACTTGAGAAAAAAATACTAAGTCTACGAAAAATTGGCTAATTAGGAATTGGGGCGAACTCAATAAATTGATCAATTAAAGGGTCGAACCTAGAGATAGTAAGACCCGACTAGAGCATTTATCACTTGCTTTATGAAATACCCATTTGGACTTGAGAAAGCCAAATCGGCAAAGTCACTCAAACTACTGAGAGGTATAGAGTGAGTAATTGAGTGTGATTGCTATATTGTATTCCCGATCAACCAAACATACCGAAAGCTCTAAATCCGTTAGCTAACCAACTAGGAGGAAGTTGCAACCCTAGATCTTTTATCAGTTGAAAACAACCAAAACCAAAAATATTGTATCCTAGTTTTACAATTGCAATCAATAACTTAAAGTAGAAGTAGAAACAACAATCGAGAATGTGGAAGTGTAATCTAGGGTATATCATACATTCACACTAAGTATATACCCAATCCAAAATCTAACTCTTTGAGGATTCGACCCCGACTTGGGTTGGGTTTTTATTATTACTTCGACCGCTTCACTACCTATATTTGTGGTGTGAGTTTGGGTGAGACCACCCCTCCCTGCGAGTGGTGGTGGGGACTAAAGGGAGCCTCGAGTATCGGGATAACTGCTAGAAGGACCCGACATATATGAACCCTAAGTTGATGGTGCATAAGATGAACCCTAAGCTGGAAGGGAACTGAGAGATGAGTGACCCTGCTGATAACTGTGTGAACCATGGCCAGATGATGCACCACGGTGAACTGGGCGAGCCGTCTGAGCATGTCTGTAAGGACGATCATTGTTGTGGTAGAGTTGACCCACAAAATGAATACCACTGAATCCACCCTGTCCACGAGGCCTCTTGGCCTCCCTCTCAACCTGCTCTTCGCTGCGAACCATCTCAATCTGACAAGCAATGTCGACAACCTCATCAAAAGTAGCACCAGACACTCTCTCTCTAGTCATAAGCAATCGCAGCTGAAAAGTGAGGCCATCAATGAACCTTCTGATCTTCTCCCTATCTGTGCGAACCAAACAAAGATCATGACGGGCTAAGTCAGAAAATCTGATCTCGTACTGCATCACAAGCATATCACCCTGACGAAACTGCTGGAACTGCCTACGCAGCTCCTCTATGCGAGACTGAGGCACGAATTTCTTCAGGAAGAGAATGAAGAACTCCTGCCATGAAAAGGGTGTTGCGCCGATCGAACTACACCTCTCATAAACCTCCCACAACCTAAAAGCATCCCCAGAGAAATGAAAAGTAATGAATGAGACCCCACTAGTCTCCAGAATACCTGCTATATAGAGAATCCTCTGACACTTGTCCAAGAAACCCTGGGCATCCTCCGCCTCTGTACCACTGAAAGATGGAGTCTAGAGTATCCCTAACCTCTCCAATCTCTGGTGCTCATTATCAGACATCACAAGAACCATATGGGTCTGATCTACGGCAATCGGCTAGGCTGGTAGTACCCCCGGTGTCTGGAGTCCATGTACTACCTGCTCTGGTGTGCAGGCAGCAGGAGTCTAAGAACCTCCCCCGGCCTGAGAAGTGGCTGATGCGGCTGGAACAGAGGCTGCATGAGCAATACTGGAGCACACGGTCAGAATCTGAGCTAAGGCCTCCTGAAGTCCTGGAATCACAATGGGCACAGTGGTGCCTGAGCTGGTCTCATAGGCTTATCCATAACTAGAACCTGCTCCTGAACTGGGGAAACTGGTGAATCTGCAGGTGATGCCCTAGCTGCTGTGCGAGTTGCATATCTACCCCTACCGCAACCTCTACCGCTACCCCAACCTCTCGCGGCTCTGACTAGTGGTATTGGTGGCTGTCCATCTTGCCCCGTAGTACGTGTCCTCACCATCTGTGAGAGAATAGAACAACAGAAGTTTAGTTACCAGAATCAACAGAAGTTTAGTTACCAGAATCAACAGATTCACACGACAAGAATTCAAGAATGTGAAGTTTCCTAAGAGTACGACATCCTCTTGAAGAAAAGTACAGACGTCTCTGTACCGATCCGCAAAACTCTAATAAACCTACTCATGACTCGTGAGACCTATGTAACCTAGGCTCTCATACCAACTCGTCACGACCCAAAACCAACTGTCATGATGGCGCCTTTCGTGGAACTAGGCAAGCCACTACTTAATATCTCAACACAGTAAAAAAATTTAAAATAAAGAGGGAAGCAATTAATATTTAAGAAAAAGCCCTTTATGAAATCGAAATAATCCGAAATACGACATAATTTATCCCAAAACCATGGTGTCACATAGTGCATGAGCATCTATGCCAGAATACAGTCTACTATAATGTCTAAGAGTAAGAACTGAAATACAAATAAAATAAGGAATAAGAGTCAAGGCATGCGAATGCCATGCAGCTACCTCGATAGTTCCGAGATCTCGTCTCCTCAATCAGCAGCCGTCGTGACCGAAAGCACCTGGATATGCACAGGAGGTGCAAGGTGTAACATGAGTACAACCAACTCAGTAGGTAACAAATCCAACCTTTGGAGTGAAAAGTAGTGACAAACTCAACCACCAGAGTATATTATAGAAATAACAATTCATAAATGTAGGCATGCTTTCAAGTTCAATAGATAACTCCAAGAGAAAAATAGATCAAGTATGAACGATATGAATCATAAAATTCCTCTACTTCTACATGTCAATGCACATGTTGTATGTGATGTACCATGCCGACAGCCACATGGGCTCATGCTCTCAAATCTCAATCACTTGGTACTAAATATGGACAAAACAGCCCAGGGAAGATCCATCCTGAAATATATACATCACTGACCAACAGTCACCCAGTACCGAGTAGGGCCAATCCCGCCCGTGGAGAAAATCCATATCCAGGTATATATAACGCTTCGGACAAAATCCATGTCCAGGCAATATCCATCCCTCAATAATATCAATCGTGCTCACTAAGGATGTGTATAGAGTCCGGAGGGGCTCCTTCAGCCCAAGCGCTATCATAAATCAGTATAACCGATGAGGTGTGTAGCCCGATCCCATAACTGTCACTAACAATCAGGCTCTCTTCCTCACTCAGTCATCAATCAATCTCCAGTATCCTTCACAAGCTCATAATTTCATGAAACTATCCCGGAAACAATGATATGATGTATAAAAAAAATAACCACAGAGACTGAGATATGAAATGAAATGCATGAATATGACTGAGTACAAAATATCAATGAAATCAGTAAGATGACAGCAAGAAATGACCACTATGGGTCCCAACAGTACCGGCATAAAGCCTAAACATGATATCCAACATGATTGACAGCTCAATTACTTTATCACATGATGAAAATACGGATATCAACAAGATAGAACCACTATACAGTTCTGTGGAATCGACCAAGTCACAATTCTCGCGGTGCATGCCCGCACGCCCGTCACTTGGCATGTGTGTCACCTCAATACCAATCACATAACGCATAACTCGGGGTTTTGAACCCTCAGAACCAAGTTTGAAAGTGTTACTTACCTCAATCTGGGCAAAACTCTACTTCCAAATGCCTTTGCCTTTCAAATCGGTCTCCAAACGTCCAGAATATAGCCATAAACAATACAATACAATTAATATAGGCTAAAGGGATCAATTCCACAAGAAAAAGACTCAATTATAGCAAAAAATCCGAAATCGGCTCAAACCCGACCCCTGTGCCCACATCTCAAAATCTGACAAAAGTCATAAAACCCAAAAGCCCATTCACTCACGATTCTAACCATATCAAATTTACTAAAATCCGACACCAAATGGTCCTTCAAATTCCCAAAATTCATTCTCCAAATCCCTAGCCTCAAATCCCCAAATTTTACCTCAACACCACACAATCTAGGTGGTAAAAATAATGGGGAAACAAGATTATTGATCAAAAACGAGTATAAGAAGCATAGCTGAATAATCCCCTCGAAAATCCTATCCAAGATCGCCTAAGTCCGAGTTCAAAATGTTGAAATGAGACTAAAATCATGTACCCTTTCCTTTAAACATTCTGCCCAGGCCTTTCGAACCTGTGGCCACTCATCCGCACCTGCGGAACCGTTTGTGCAGCTAAAACTTTGCTTTTGTGCCATTCTGCTTGCTTCTGCGACCACTCTAGTGCGGGAGAATCTTTGCACCTGCGATCTCTGCTCACCTCTCCCTTGGCCGCTTTTACGGCTCTTGCCCTGCTTCTACGGACTCACCCTGACAAAGCTACTCGAACTGCCTAGGCAGCTCCTTTATGCGGGACTGGGGCACGAATTATCCAGGAAGAGAGTGAAGAACTCTTTCCATTAAAGGGGTGTTGCGCCGACCGGACTACGCCTCTCATAAGCCTCCCACCAACTGAAGGCAGCCCCAGAGAACTGAAAAGTAGTGAATGAGACCCCACTGGTGTCCAGAATACCTGTTGTACAGAGAATCCTCTAACACTTGTCCAAGAAACCATGGGCATCCTCTGCCTCTATACACTGAAAGATGGAGGCTGGAGTCTCCAAAACCTCTCCAATCTCCGTTGCGCATCATCAAACATCAAAGGAACCATATGGGTCTGAGCTACGACAACCGACTGGGCTAGTAGTGCCCCCGGTGTCTGATGTCCCTGTACCACCTGCTCTGATGTGTGGGCAGCGGGAGTGTTAGCACCTCCCCCGGCCTGAGAAATGACTACTGCTGCCGGAATAGAGACCGCCTCAGAAATACTGGTGCAGACGGTCAGAATGTTAGCTAAGGCCTCCTGAAGGCCTTGAATCACAATGGGCACTGGTGGTGCCTGAGCGGTCCCACAGGCTCATCCACAACTGGAACCTGCTCTTGAACTGGGGAAATAGGTGGATCTGCAGGTGCTGCCCTAGCTGCTGTGTGAGCTTCACCTTTGCCCCTACCGTGGCCTCTATCGTGACCCAAGCCTCTCGCGGCTCTGACTGGTGGTACTAGTGGCTGTCCATCTTGCCCCGTAGTACGTGTCCTCACCATCTGTGAGAGAATAGAACAACAGAAGTTTAGTTACCAGAATCAAAAGATTTGCACGACAAGAATTCAAGAATGTGAAGTTTCCTAGGGGTTCGGTAGCCTCTCGAAGATAAGTACAGACGTCACCGTATCGATCCGTAAGACTCTGATACCAACTTTTCACGGCCCGAAACTAACAGTCGTGATGGCCCCTATCGTGGAACTAAGCAAGCCACTATTCAACATCTCAACACAGTAAAGTTTTTTAAAATAAAGATGGAAGAAATTAATATTTAAGGAAAATCCCTATCTGAAACAGAAATAATCTGAAATACGATACAATTTATCCCAAAACCGTGGTGTCACCTAGTGCATGAGCATCTATGCCAGAATACAGTCTACTATAATGTCTAAGAGTAAGAACTGAAATACAAATAAAATAAGGAATAAGAGTCAAGGCATGCGAATGCCATGTAGCTACCTCGATAGTTCCGAGATCCCGTCTCCTCAATCAGCAGTCGTCCTGACCGAAAGCACCTGGATCTGCACACGAGGTGCAAGGTATAACGTGAGTACAACCAACTCTGTAGGTAATAAATCCAACCTTTGGAGTGAAATGTAGTGACAAACTCAACCACCAGAGTATAATATAGAAATAACAATGCATAAATGTAGGCGTGCTTTCAAGTTCAATAGATAACTCCAAGAGAAAAATAGATCAAGTATGAACGATATGAAGCATAAAATTCCTCTACTTCTACATGTCAATGCATATGTTGTATGTGATGTATCATGCCGACAGCCACATGGGCTCATGCTCTCAAATTCTCAATCACTTGGTACTGTATATGGCCAAAACGGCCCAAGGAAGATCCATCCCGGAATATATACATCACTGACCAACAGTCACCCAGTACCGAGTAGGGCCAATCCAGCTCGTGGAGAAGATCCATCTCAAGGTATTCTCACAGTGCAGGCCCGCACGCCCGTCACTTCACATGTGTGTCACCTTAATACCAATCACATAACGCATAACTTGGGATTTCGAACCCTCATAACCAAGTTTGAAACTGTTGCTTACCTCAATCCGGGCAAAAATCTACTCCAAAATGCCTTTACCTCTCAAATCGGTCTCCAAACATCCCGAATCTAGCCATAAGCAGTACAATACAATTTTTTTGATTTCCCACCCGGTGTCCGGTACTTGCATTTGAGCCCGACTATATCCAGATTCGCACCGCGTAGGGCCCTATTCGGGGGAAAGCGCTCCCTACCAAGGATTTTTCCATACCCAGGGCTCGAACCCGAGATCTCTAGTTAAGGGAAGTGCAGTCCCATCCACTGCACCACATCATTTGGTGGTAGTATAATACAATTAATATAGGATAAAAGGATCAATTCCACAAGAAAAATACTAAATTATAGCCGAAAATCCGAAATCGGCTCAAACCCGGCCCGCGGGACCATGTCTCAAAATCCGACACCAAATGGTCTTTCAAATCCCCAAAATTCATTCTCCAAATTCCTAGCCTCAAACCCCCAAATTTCACCCCAACACCACACAATCTAGGTGGGAAAAATAATGGGGAAACAAAATTATTGGTCGAAAACGAGTACAAGAAGATTACCTCAATAATCCCCTCGAAAAACCTCTCCAAAATCGCCAAAGTCTGAGTTCAAAATGTTGACATGAGACTAAAATTGCGAACCCTTGCCTTTAAACATTCTGCCCAAGACTTTTAAACCTGCGGCCACTCATCCGCACCTGCAGAATCGCTTCTGCTACTAAAACTCCGCTTCTGCGAAATCCAATTAACCAGTTGACTCTGCTTCTGCGAGCTCTAGACTGCATCTGGGAACATCGCCAAGTGCGTAAAAACCATCGCACCTGCGGAACCACCCGCATCTACGTCCTTCTGCTCGCCTCTGTGACCATGCAGTTGCGGGAGAACCTTCGCACCTGCGATCTCTGCTCACCTCTCCCTTGGTCACTTCTGCAGACTCGCACCTGCGGTGCCCACTCTGCAAGTGCCATTACACCAATAGCAGCAACACTTTAGCTACTTCACCAACTCAAAACCAAGTCCGTTAATCACCCGAAATTAACCTGAAGCACCGGCGAGCTCAACCAAACATACTAACAAGCACTAAATTATGATACGAACTTAGTCGAACCCTCAAATCACCTCAAACAACATCGAAAACACGAATTACACACGGATGCAAACCTAATGAACTTTGAAATTTCCAAATTCCACAAACAACGCCGAAACCTATCAAATTACGTCCGATTGACCTCAAATTTCACAAGTCATAAATGACGCCACGAACCTACTCCAACTTCGGGAAATTCAATCCGACCCTGATATCAAAAAGTCAACTCCCGGTTAAATTTTCTAAAATTCTAACTTTCGCCATTTCAAGCCTAATTCTTCTACGGACCGCTAAATCACATTTCAGACACGCTCCTAAGTCTGGAATCACCCAACAGAGCTAATGAAACCATTAAAATTCAAATTCGAGGTCGTTTACACATAAGTCGATATCCGGTCGACTTTTCCAACTTAAGCTTTTAATTAAGAGACTACGTGACTTAATTCACTCTGAGTTCACTCCAGACCCAAACCAACTAACCTGATAAGTCATACAACAACTGTAAAACACAAAAGGAACAGAAAATGGGAGAACGAAGCTACAACTCTCGAAACGACCGGCCGAGTCATTATATAAATTCCATAAAAATTCATGGAATATTCGCAAAGAGATCAAGAGACATCAAATATTGTCTTTCTCAAAGCCACCAAGTGTTCAACATATGTTCTTCCTTTTCCTGGAGATCAGATATATCTTAAGGAAGTTCGCATCATCCTATGTTCGAGAAATATGCTGGTTAAGACCTCGAATCATGGATAACGATCTAGAGAGAAGAATCAAGGGAACAAACAGAAATGTGCGACATCATTTTATCCATAAAATTATGTTTCTTCATATTTATATTGTGGTTGTAATTTATTTTTGTATCAAAAATAATTTGTTGCAAACAAATTGGCACACCCATTGGGACCAGTTCTGCCCTTCATCTATTCTTCCTGCAAATCGAAACCTACAAGTTTCAAAATTATTTGGTGTGATGGTCGAGTACTTCGAATCTCGTCTTCAAGTTTCGGCAAGCCTACACCCCGACAAACCTTGAAGTAGGGGGCATTTGTAGATATCAAAATTTTAACAGATCGAGCTAAATTCTAAATTCAAGATACTTCTAGAAGATGACTCTTGAAATTCTAGGAGTCTATTTGGGTTGCTTGGAGGCTACTCTACCAAAACCCTAACTTGGAGGCTACTCTACCCTAACCCTAGGTCACTCCTATAAAAAACGTTACGTATTCTCTTTAAAAGGAATCTAAAAAATGGAGATCATCAATATCCCATAAACTTAACGGATACTCACAAAGAGATCAAGATGAGGCCAGATAATTCTTGATAATCAAATACTTCAAGAAGATCCACAACATACTTTCATGGATATCAGATACATCCAAGGAGGCACGCATCACCTACGTTCGAGAAACTCGATACTCTAGCCCTCGAGTCATGGAGATAATCAGAAGAGAAGAACCAAGGTAACAAACATAATTGTACCCACATTGTTTATCAATAAAATTATGTTTATTCATATTTATATTATGGTTGCAGTTTATTTTTTGTATCAGAAAAAAATTGTTGCAACATATACTATTAGGATATTATACATAAGATAAGCATAATATACATATAACACAAATTAATAATTATTAAAAATATTCATAGATTTTTTATAAAAATAATAAAAGGGTTATCTCTTTATATTTTTAATGAATTCAAAATTATAATTTAATAAAAAGTACTGCATTATTTAAATTTTCAGTAAACTAAAAAAATGTGAAAACTAATCAAATATTACAGAAGAAAAGAATGTACGAAAAGCGGGGGGATAAAGATAACTTTATGATATTTATATTTTAAATTAATTAAAAATAAAACATAAATAAATAACACTCAAAAATATATTGTTAAATTTAGACAATTGAAGAATTTTGAATTGTATAACATAAGTTTTAAAAAAATAAAAATATTTTTAGAGTAAGAAAATATATACTCCTTCCATTCCAATTTATGTGAACTTTTTTGACTGGCACGTGGTTTAAGAAAAAATGAAAACTTTTGGAATTTGAGGTCTTAAACAAGTCAAAAATGGGTTCAGAGTATTTGTGTAGTTATAAAAGCTTCTCATTAAGGATAAAATTGGAAGTTTAAGCCAAATTAATTCCAAATTTAGAAAAGGGTCATTTTTTACTGACAAAAAAGGAAATAGGTTCACATAAACTGGAACAGAGAGAGTATCTATATTATATTAAAAGAGAAGTAGTATCGAAATATTAAGCCAATTAAAAAATTAATAAAAAGTCACATTAGTAAGTGTATACTACTAAGTGCTTGCTAATTTAATAAAGAGTATATAAGAAAATTTATTTGATTACTATATGATGTTTGTCCTTTGATTTTGTATAGATTTTGTTATATTTCTGCACACTACACTAAATAATAAAATAATAACTAATATTTATTAAAATAATATAATATATTAGATCACAATTTTCTTAGATTAATGTTCTGTCAAATTATCCGCGTATCACATGGGTTCTAATACTAGTTCCTTGATAATAAAAAGTCATGCTATGATCTAATTACGTCATATCTTTAATGCGAATGGGAAAAAAACTTTTAAAAATCCATTAAAACCCATTGTATGACTCAATGATACCTTTTTTGGTTTTTCACTTGGTGTTCGGTATTCATATTAGAACCCGACTAAATTCGAATTCGCACTGAAAAATCTTATATTGAAGGGTAAAGCGTTCAAACAGCGACTACAATTTTTACTTTTCTAAAAATGTATATTATGAAGTGTCAACACTGTAGGTATCAATTCGAATTTAGATAAATGTCATGACATGTATCACGACGCCAAAATTGTCTCAAGTATGTTCTGACAAATTAAGTCTAATTCAAAGAGTTTTTAACCAAAGAAATGACTCATGAGATAAGTATTGAAGGCACAAATCTTATGATGTGAAGTCTAATTTAAAATCATGTACAAGGTTGAGTTATAAGATAAATGCAAATATTTTATCACGTTCTTTGCGAGTGCCCGATTTATGAAGGGATTTTTTAATTTCTATACACTATTGAAAACTTTATAAACTTAAATATTTACGTTTAGTTAATTATCCGACATAAACAAGTTTTGTTTACAAAATATATGCAATCGACCTTAAAAAGCGCCAAATCCATTATTTGTGCCTTCAATCAAAGGATTTAGTTACACGCTTTTTTTTTCTCTCCTCTCTCCCCTCTTCTCTCCAGATTCTCTCTTGATATCCCTGCTTCCTCTCTGACCGACCTTAAACTAAAAATAGTAAATTAGATTTTTGAAGAAATCTATCAGCGAATTCGACTTCATGGGACAAAGAGACTAGCAAGATACGATACAGTGCTAGAAACGATAACGATAAAGACCTACCAGACAATGTTAGATAAATTGTGTAACTTTGTGCCTTATGGGCAACCAGGCGAAGGCGGCCAAAACACTCCTAGAATACAAGTAACCCCAATATTAATATAATTAATTTCTGAATTCGTTTATATGCACACAATGTATTCATGAGAATTTTTTCGTACACTATCAAGTTAAATACAACTATAATATTATACAACTTAAACATAAATTTTATACAATTTGTCTTTTGTATATTTTGTATCTGATTTATATATAGTAAAAATAAATTTCATACAACTAATTATATATGATACAATTTATCTACAACTTTCACACATTATTTCTACCCAGTTAAATACAACTACAATAACATATAACTTGAATACAAATTTTATACAATATGTCTTTTATATATTTTATATCTGATTTATACATAGTAAAAATAAATTTGATACAACTAATTATATATTACACAACTTATCTACAACTTATCTACAATTTTCATACATTATGTCTTCTCAGTTATATACAACTACAATATCATACAACTAAACATAATTTTTATACAATGTTGTTCAACTTTCATACAATACTTAAATAAAAAAAATATATAAAAAACATAATATAATTTTTCTACAATTTAACCATAATTTTCTAAATATAATATATGTCATCATGTCTTCTTCTTCTTCTTATTCTTCTTCTTCTACTATCTGAAATTCAGTCAAAATCAAGTCTAATCTTCACCAAAACACCCTCAAAATTGAGATATAAACTTCAAATCATATTCCCAATTGATTGCAACAATACCCAATCTAAACAAATAATGGTTTTTGAAAATCCAAATTCGAATTTAAAGTTTAAAAGCTTTTTAATGGTGAAATTGCTGCTCTATTTTCCTTTGTTTTACAATACTTAAATTCCCAATTCTTTGCAACAACACCCAATTCAAATAATTAATATTTTTTGAAAACCTAAATTCGAATTCAAAACTTCAAAACTTTTTAATGGTTGTCAATGGTGGAATCATGGGTGAGTGCAAAATACGTGGGGGAGCGGGTGAGATGTGGAGAGAGAAACGGGGCGGGGGGGGGGGAGGGGGATGGAAGATATATTAGTTATTTTAGGACACTAATGATTATCATTAACAACAACACCAACACCAACACCAATACCAACATACCCAGTAATATCTCACTAGTGGGATCTGGAGAGAGTAGAGTGTACGCAGACCTTACCACTACCCCGAAAAGGGTAAAGGGGTTGTTTTCATGAGACTCTCGGCTCAACAGGAGAGACAATAATATCAGAAAAGAAACAAAATAAAAGGCATGTAACAACAAACGATGCCAGAAAGAAAATAACAACAACGAATAAGGGAAAGGACAATAACACAAAATTATGCAACCAACCATGTGAACACAACATAGACCGCTAACAAACCTAAACAAAACTCTATCAGACTACCCGGTACAAAATATACATAAATAGTAATTGGGTATACAAAATGTAATTATAGTAAAACTTTAGTAGGGAGGGTAACATAGTTTCATATGGTGTATAGGAATGTAAAAATTCCATTTATGAATACATATTTGTTAGGGGTGGCAAATGGACGGGTTGGACTGAATTTGAGCGGCTCAAGATGGGTTTGGTCAATAAATGAGTCATTGCGCAACCCAGCACAAAGTGTACTTGGGCTAAGATAGATTGGGTCAAGATGGGCTAAACAATGGGTCATAGTCCAACCCGCCCAACTTGACCCATGTTTTAGAATCATGCTCATCTTGCATAAAAAAGCCTTTAACCTTAAAATGTGTAAGTTGAAAAATATTTTGCGGGTGGGGGTAGAGGAGTTTGGGGTGGATGGGTGGTGCAGAAAAATGAAAAAAAAAAAAAAAAAAAAATATAAAATATAAAAAAAAGGTAAATTTTTTTTAGGGCATTTGTACTGGGGGTAGGGGTAAGGTGTAGGTGCAGAAAATAAAACATACAAAAGAAAAAGCAAAAACATTGAGGAGGTTAGAGCGTACGTGGGAGGGGGTCGTGGTGGTGGTAGAAAATAGGGTGGGTGGGTGGTGTAGAAAAATAAAAAATTAAAAATACAAAAGGAAAAGAAATTTTGTTTTTTGAGGGGGTTATC